>JAODPA010158720.1:0-14388 GCA_025585075.1 Nepenthes mirabilis
CAAATATCCCGCCTCCTCTCTCACCTGCCCCCTCCATCTTCGATTATTCTTATCCCATCACGCCATTCTCTCTATACCTTCGTTTTCCCCACTCCATTTCTCTACCCTCCCTCCGTGGAATTCTCCCACCCTCTTCTTCCCCCTCCTCCTTTGACCCACCTTTTCGAAGTTATCTTCCCAATTGAAAGCCCCTTCGTCAAACTAACTCCATACCACGAAGAAGTTGGTCGGTTGGTGCTAAATTTTAGGACCGAGGTTTGTCGTCTATTTGATTCTAAATTTGTCGAAGTATTTTGTTTTATGTACTTTAATTCTGTGTTTCTGATTTATTATTGTCGTTGGGAACCTGTATTTGTTTCGCCTCTGTGTTGTCCATGGCTAATGACGACATCGCAAATGGAAGGGGTTGTTGCCATGTTGTCATTAAGCTATAAATGAAGAAACATGCCTGCTTCGGTTTGGGCAAGTACACTAATTGTGTAGAAATACGAGAAGAGAGACAAAGAGGTTTCCTATATTTCAGTGTTTATAAATGTATAATGGGACATCCTATTATAAGAAAACGTAGCTGCATAAACTGAAAAAGTTATAATAATAATAATAATTAGATATACAACCTAAATTAGAACATAACAATCCTCTAATTTTGGAAGAATATTATATATATTCTAATATATATAAATAATATAAATTAGATGATANAAAAAAAAAAAGGACTTAAAAAAAAAAACTTGTAACCAAAATGGCCATAGTCTAGCCTGATCTGACTCGCATTTGATTATGGAAGCATGGTTATGGCTTTTGGCCTGACAAACTTGTTAGCGCAAAAAGCGTGGAAGGACACGGTGACCGGTCGGACAGAAACGCTCGGACGTCTGAGAAGAGGACCACTCGGATGGACAGGCGCAATTGGTAATAGTGAGATTAAAACAACCCACACGGGATTTGAGTGTGAAAAACCCCTTCTTAATTAGGGAAAAACCACAAAGAATACACTATAACAAATGATTGTTTACAAGGGTGTTAGCTACACAATCTCAAATATAAAGAGAAAACAATCAAAGTGTATAACCCTCAATCTCCCACTAAAGTGTGTTTTTATCTCCCTTTCTCACAACAAAGCTTTACCCTTTGATCACTCACAATGCACGCCCCAAGTGAAGCATAGCTGCTCACCAACCTCCTTCTCTAAGTGCATTGAATGAGCTCCCCTATATATATATATATAAATGTACAACCACCCTAGGAAGGCTAACCAGCCACCCTAGCAGTAGGGTGGCAGGGCACGCCGCCTGCCATGCGCACGCCTGGTAGGTCTGCAGCACCTTGGAAGTTGTAGTCGTCACCAACTTCCAATCAGATTACGTCATCAGTCGGCCCGCATTAATTGCTGCTGTAGAATAAGTCAACATCAGTATGACTTGAGTCCTCGTCCATGTCCACTATTCGGACATGACACCTTTAATAGGTCCTTGTCCAATTTCCAAAGTTCTCGGACTTCACAAGAGTCCTCGTCCACCAAGGGAGTGACCCCAACAAAAACTTCCCCTCACGACCGGGTGGGAGCGAAGTCAGTTAAACCGGCGATGCCACAACAAGTTTCCAACTTTCCCTTTGGCAAAACTTTGGTTAACATGTCCGAGCCATTGTCATCTGAGCGGACTTTATCAATTGATAGCTGCCCATTATTAAGAACATCTCTTACCCAATGATAACGCACATCAATGTACTTTAACCTTGAATGGAACGAGGTGTTCTTACATAAATGAATGGCACTTTGACTATCACAGAGGACCTTGTACGTCTCTTGCCTTAAACCCAATTCTTGGATGAACCTCTTCATTCAGAGCATTTCCTTACAGGCATCGGTTACGGCAATAAATTCAACCTCCGTTGTTGACAAGGCAACACGCTTCTGTAACTTGGACTGTCAAGAGACCGCCCCTCTCACAAATTTTACCAAGTATCCGGACGTTGACTTCCGAGAATCAACGTCCCCGGCCATATCTGCGTCTGTGTACGCAATCAGCTGAGGCTTCTCTTTTCCAAACTGCAAACCCGTCTTGGAGGTCCCACGAAGATATCTGAAGATCCACTTAACTGCGGACTAATACTCCATACCTGGGTTTGAAAGAAATCTACTCACAAGGCCAACCGCATGAGTAATGTCCGGCCGCGTACACATGGCCGCGTACATCAAGCTGCGAACTGCCGAGGAGTAAGGAATCTTACTCATGCGCGCCTTCTCAGTGTCCGAGGACGGACACTGCTACTTGCTCAGCCTGAAATGATTTGCCAGTGGGGCACTGACAGGCTTGGAGGTCCCCATGTTAAACCGTTGAAGCACCTTTTCAACATAGCCCTCCTGGGACAGCCAGAGCTTCCTGTCCCATCGGTCGCAAAAAATTCTTATCCCTAGAATCTGCTTCACTGGGTCGAGGTCCTTCATGGAAAAAGACTGCCCCAGTTACTCTTTCAGTTCCTTGATTCGAGTACTGTTCTGTCCGACAACCAACATATCGTCCACATAAAGGAGGAGGATGACAAAATCGTTTTTTGAAAACCTCTGAACAAAGACACAGTGGTCGGAAGTAATCTTATGGTAGCCGCGTCTGACTATGACAGACTCAAACTTTCGGTACCACTGCCTTGGAGCTTGCTTCAAACCGTACAAGTTCTTCTTCAAACAACAGACCAGTTATTCCTTCCCCTTGGCAGCGAATCCTTTAGGTTGTTTCATGTAGATCTCTTCCTCCAGATCACCATGAAGGAAGGCTGTCCGGACATCCAGTTGCTCACCCTCTAAATCCAAAGCCGTTGCCAGTCCGAGTACCACACGGACCGAGGATAATTTCACAACTGGGGCGAAAATCTCATCAAAGTCAACACCCTTCCGTTGACTAAAACCTTTCACCACAAGCCGTGCCTTGTATCTTGGCTTGCTGGTATCCTCGGTCGCCTTCAGCCGGAAGACCCATTTATTCTTCAGGGCCCTCTTCCCCTTGGGCAATTTAGCCAGTTCAAAGGTATGATTTTCATAAAGAGAGACCATCTCTTCCTTCATAGCCTCAAACCATTTATCATTTTGAGCGCTACACATGGTCTCATTAAAATCTTCAGGTTCTTCAGCATCAGTGAACATGACGTACTCACCTGCTGGTAGACGGACGGACGGACGTCTCGTCCTGGTCGACCGTCTCACAGGAGCTCCCTCGGCCTGCTGAGGAGCCAAAACTCCATCCTGATCAGTTTGAGGAGTTGGAATTCCCACATCATTTTGGCCTGCCACTCCCGATCTGCCAGCATCAGACTCAGGAGATACTAGACGGACATCATCAACTAGAACTCTGTCCGTCCGGGAAGTGCTGGATTGAGTCTTCTGCTCCTTTCTAATGTCCTCCATGGTCTCGTTCTCAATGAAGACTACATCACGGGATCTGATCAACTTCTTTTCCATTGGGTCATAAAATCGGTACCCAAGCTCATCCTCGCCATAACCCAGAAAGATACATTCATTTGTCTTTGGCTCCAATTTAGTCCTCTCATCTCTCGGAATATGAACAAATGCCTTACAGCCAAATGTCCAAAGATGGTTAAAAGATGGCTCTCTACCGGTCCAAATCCTTTCTGGGACTTCCCCGTCCAAAGGCTTACTTGGCGACCGATTGATCACGTGGGCGGCTGTCTTCAAGGCCTCGGCCCAAAAGGATCCTGGCAACCTAGCCTCGGACAGCAGGCACCTGACCCTTTCCATCAGGGTCCGATTCATCCTCTCGGCCACGCCGTTTAGCTGTGGCGTCTTGGGTGGAGTCTTCTGATGTCTAATGCCGTGAGCTTTGCAGTAGGCATCAAAAACTCCAATGTACTCTCCACTGTTATCGTTCCGAACGACCTTCAACTTCCTCCCGGTCTCGCGCTCTACGAGGACAAGGAACTGCTCAAAGATTCCAGCGACCGGATCCTTTGTCTTGAGCGGGAATACCCATAGCTTCCTCGAGCAATCGTCAATGAAGGACATAAAGTATTGTGCTCCTCCAAAAGATTTCTCCGGGAGGGGATCACACACATCTGTGTGGACGAGCTCCAAAATCTCGGACTTCTTGCCAGATGCGTCTCCCTGAAAGGAGACTCTGCGCTACTTCCCCGCCATGCAGTGAGGGCAAGTCCTCGTCCTGTCTCCATCCATTTGCGGGATGAGACCCTTCTTCGCCAGATGACTCATGCCACGCTCACTCATGTGTCCGAGCCTTTTATGCCACAAGGCCGATGACTCCACACTTCCTGTGGCATTCATCTCTGCCACCTCGGATTGGGCTTTCAATATGTAAAGGCCTAACGCCTTTATTTCTCGAGCAATAACCATGGAGCCCTTTGTCAACTTGTAACTGCCGTCACAGAAGACGCTGCAGTAGCCTTCATCATCCAGTCTTCCTGCTGAGATGATGTTCATTCGAATATCGGGGACGTGTCGGACGTCCCTCAATATCAGTCGGGCTCCGTTGTTCATCAGCAAGGAGACGTGCCCTAGTCCAATAATCTCGGACGTCTCTATATTGCCCATCCTCAACACTCCTGGGGCGCATGGAGTATAAGTGGAGAACAGCTCTCTCCTGGACATGACGTGGATGGATGCGCCAGAGTCCACCACCCAGTCGGAAGCCTGCTCCGCCACATTTATAGAGTCTTCAGACTCGCAGGTTAAAAGGAGATCACCTCCTATAACAACAGAGACTGAGGACTCTTCCTCGTCTCGTCTCTTCTCCCCCTTCTGCTTGGTAGCGTTTTCACGCTTCCACTTGTAACAAAACTTCTTGATGTGGTCTTTCTTGCCACAATGGTGGCACTCCATGTCTTGATACCGAGAACGTGACTTACTCCGTCCTTTGTCTTCATACTTTGGGCCACGTCCTCGGCTTCTTCCCCTCGACTCGGTAACAAGGACTTCGGAGTACTGAGAGGTGGACGTGCTTTGAGAACGTCGTCGCACTTCCTCGTTTAGCACAGCTCCTTTGGTCATCTCTAAAGTCACCACACCGTTAGGAGCTGTGTTGGCAATGATGATCCTTATAACCTCCCATGAGTCCGGGAGGGTTGCTAGCAACCATAGTCCGAGGACTTCATCCTCGAACTTGATCCCCACTCCAGTCAGCCTGTCCACGCATCCCTGAAATTCATTCAGGTGGTCGGCGACAGATGAGTCATCCTTGTACCGGACTTTCATTAGCCTCATCAAGTGATAAATTTTGTTATTTCCGAATTTGGAGGCAAAGATCTTTTCCAGCTTCTCCCAGAGAGTCTTGGCATTCGTCTCTCTGCGAACGTGATTATACACATTGTCATCCACGAACTGCCGAATGAAGCCACACACTTGCTTGTGCTCCAATGTCCACTGCTCGTCCGTTTTTGCCGTCGGTTTTCCTGTGGCAAAGACGGGATCATGCATGGACTTTACGAAGAGCAGGTCGGACATCTTGCTCTGCCAGGTGTCATAGTTTGATCCATTCAAGCAAATCATTTTGCTTCCAACCTCCATCGCAGCCAGCGACAAGATCACCGTTCAAAGAACCAAGATCTCTGATACCAATTGTTAGCGCAAAAGCGTGGAAGGACGCGGTGATCGGTCGGACGGAATCGCTCGGACGTCTGAGAAGAGGACCACTCGGATAGACAGACGGAATTGGAGATAGTGAGATTAAAAGAACACACACGGGATTTGAGTGTGAAAAACCCCTTCTTAATTAGGGAAAAACTACAAAGAATACACTATAACAAATGATTGTTTACAAAGGTATTAGCTACACAATCTCAAACATAAAGAGAAAACAATCAAAGTGTATAACCCTCAATCTCTCACTAAAGTGTGTTTTTATCTCTCTTTCTCACAACAAAGCTTGTCCTTTGATCACTCACAATGCACGCCCCAAGTGAAGCATAGCTGGTCACCAACCTCTTTCTCTAAGTGCATTGAATGAGCTCCCCTATATATATATATATAAATGTACAACCACCCTAGGAAGGCTAGCCAGCCACCCTAGCAGTAGGGTGGCAGGGCACGCCGCCTGGCAGGTCTGCAGCACCTTGGAAGTTGTAGCCGTCACCAACTTCCAATCAGATTACGTCATCAGTCGGCCCGCATTAGTTGCTGCTGCAGAATAAGTCAATGTCAGTATGGCTTGAGTCCTCGTCCATGTCCACCATTCGGACATGACGCCTTTAATAGGTCCTCGTCCAATTTCCAAAGTTTTCGGACTTCACAAGAGTCCTCGTCCACCAAGGGAGTGACCCCAACAAAACTGGCCTAACTCCAGCCCTTCCTGATTTGATGGTCATACTTTCTCCTCTATGGCCAGTCCAGTTTTCTTCAGGTCTAGATCAAATATAAGGTTAGATCACAAGAGTGGGAATTGTCGTGAAAATAGGAGTTTGTTGTTTCAGCTCCACATTTTCCCTCACATTCGATGGACAACCACAGACCAGTTTCTGACATCCACAGCTTTCACAAAACAAACTGTAATGCCCCAAAGTATCAATTGCATAGTTTGTTCTGGATTCTAGAATAAGTTCCGAATCTCCTATTATCTCTCTCTGACCCATATGTGAAACATTTAAAACAGGAAAGGTAGCTGTAAGCTTCTTGCTAATTTTGGTCATTCCTTAGACAATGGTGGAAGCTATTTAGGCTCACTTCCAGTATATGAACTGGGTCAGAAAACCAAGCTGCAACTTCAGCCCTTCCCAAACATCCTTGCTGTAGCTGAAACTGAGGAATAAATTGCTTGTGATTCTGTTTCTGGCTGCTGCATAATGCATGAGCCAAATCCTTCTGGTACCTTACTGCAGAATTCTATCCTGGCTTTTCAATTGATTTTCAGTCATTGTTAAAATATATTAGAATATACTATTGGATTATACTTCAGGATATGCTTTGATATATTCTTTATAAGGATAGTTTAGTATTTTCTGGTATTTGTAAATGACCTTATATAAACATGTGATTAAATTTAACCCTTATATGTGGTTTTTTTCATATCCTTTTTTTTAAATAAGTTTTACATGGTATCAAAGCGGATTATTTTTAAACCCTAGCTGCCACTGGTGATTTTCCTTTGATCAAACGTGTGCCTTCAGCCTATTAACAAAAGCCCCAAAGCAAGCCTGCGTTGTAGATTGATCTCTAGATTGAGTTGTGATTTGTGAGTATTATTCAATTTCTCTCCTCGTGGCTTGTATTTTGGGTTGTGATTCTGATTTGATTTATTGGTATTCTCCAAATTCTTCATGAGTTGGTGTTTGTGAATTTTCTGGTGTGAAGTTTCACTGCTGCTATTGCGTATTTCAGTAGCCTGGTATTGCGTACCTGTTGCCATGCTGTCATCATCAACATTGTCTGCAGTGCATTCTCGAGCTCCTGCCGTATCGTAGCTGGCAATTTAGTTTTTCTATGTTAGGAAACTTCAAACACTGAATGTCCATTCAAAGGCCATGCTTGGATTAATCCAGAAACCACATATTCTGTCACCCAGCTTCATGTGTGGCCTAGTTGTGTTTCTTAAATTTCAGTGACCCAATTCCACGATCCCAATTTTGAGTACCTCCTTTCCCTGGCATGACCACCAGTGCAGCCATCACTAGCACTATAAAATCAGTTATTTACTTATTGATGAAATTATGCTTGCCGCTGATCAATCTTAAATCTCTATTGATTTTGAATCTTGCGGTCAACCTTGCCTTGTTGGTATTCTGCTTTCAATATTTTGCTTTTGTTATTCTATTATTGGTACTTCTGTTATTTGTCCTTGTGGTCTTCTTGGTGCATTTTTAAACTCTTTTAGCTTTAATCTCATGGATACTTACAGTATTTTTGATAGAGGAGGCAATAAAAGATGATTGATTTGTTCTCAGTATGGTAATGTTGGTCATGTTGAAAATAAGTGCTGGCTATTACATGAGAGGCCCATTATAACTTCTAATCATGTGGTACTATTATTCAATTCAATAACCACAACTCCTGTTTTTTAACATTCTCTTGGGCTTAACTCATTGTCTCTGGTGTCTCTGATCAAATGACTGGATTCACATATATCTTATCTGATTATGGATTTTGCTCTATTATTCTTGACATTACATTCGCTAATGGTTCCTCAGCAATGGTTGAGGGTGTTAGTTCTACTATTTTGACACGAATTTTGTGTCTCTCATTGGTTCTTTACTTGCTAAATTTTTTATACTGTTTATTATCAGTTAATAAGTTTACTCAACAGTATGATTGTTGTGCAGTATTCTTCTCCACTTATTGTGAGTTTCAGAACCTTACTCAATGAAGGTTATTTGTTGAGGTCGTTGCAATCCAAGTGGTCTCAACCTGTTTGATGCAGAATTTAATCCTATTATTTGTTATAATGCCACATCTACGTCATTTGATCTTCATTTAGGTTGGGTCATCCATTTCTTTTTAACTTGAAAAAGTTATGTTGACTTTAACGCTAGTTAATAACTTGATTTGTGACTCATGTTAATTTGTTAAACACCATCGCAGGTCCTATTTTCCTCATGTAAATCCAAGTGCCTCTACTTTTTTTGACTTAGTACACCTAGATATTTAGGGATCATGTTCAGTTCTTATAAGATGGGACTTTGTTATTTTATTTCTTTTGTTGATGACTTTTAACTAGTTATTTAGTTATACTTGATGAAGAATTGTTCTAAGTTATAGTTCATTTTGTATGTTTTATGCTGAAATTAAGATTTGATTATTTACTTTTATATGTACTTTATGGAGTGGCAATAGTAAAAAATATTTGTCTACTTTTTTATCATTTTTATCTCTATATGAGATTTTTTATGAGTCATCTTGTCTTATTACACACTCCAATAAAATAGTATGGTTGAGAGGAAGAATAGGTATTTGATGAACGTTGCTCAAGCTTTTTTATTCCAAATGGGTGTTCCAAAGATCTTTTGGGGTAATGCAGTAATAACTATTTGTTATCTTATCAATTGGATACCATTGGCTGTTCTTTTGGGGGATTTCTTATTATGTGTTATTTTCTAGCAAGCCATTATATTTTCTTCCACCCAAAGATTTTTGGTTGTGTATATTTTGTCCGTGATATTCAACTTCTGGTGACAAAGATTGATCATAAGTATTTGTGATTGTATTTTTCTTGGATATCTTCATACTCAAAAGGGGTATTTGTATTTCTCTCTATAGTTTGGACGTTTTCTAATATCCTCTAATATCATATATCATATGTTTACACTTTTTCATCCCGATGTATCTTTAATGAGTCCATCATTGAGTTTCTCTCCTGAGGACATATTATTGTATATAATAGTGTTTATAGGATTGGATCTCTTGCACCTTTGTCACTTGTGCCTCCTGTTAAACAAGCATATGCTCGTGGTCTTCGTTAGGGGTTGGTTCCTCTCTCGGAGTAGATATGTAGCCAAGCACTATTAAGTCAATTATTCTAGCTATGGATCTTAATATTCCTAATTAAGGAACCAATCCAGACTTTTCAATCGTATTATAAAAGGGCTATCGCAACTATGCTCAATATCAATTGATTACTACGCTATCTTATGTTATGTTTCATCTTTTACATTAGGTTTTTTTGACCTCCTTGGACTCGATTACTGTGCCTTGTTCTACGTCCGAGGCTATTTGTCATCCTAGTTGGCATGCATCTATGAAGGAAGAGGTGTCTGTAATCGAGTATAATCACACATGGGATCTAATCTCTTTGCCTCTACAGAAGAAACCCATTAGTTATAAATAAATTTATACAGTTAAAGTCAACCTAGATAATTTTTTAACTTGGTTGAAAGCCCTTCCAGTGGTCAAAGGGTGTGCTCAAACATATAGGATGAACTATGCTGATATGTTTTCTCATGTCGCGAAGTTAACTTTTGTTAGGTTATTTATCTCATTAGCTACTACTCATCACTTGCCTTTATAACTATTAGACATCAAGAATGTTTGGATTCAATCCCTTTACATCATTAGCTACTACTCGAAGGGAGATTGGATATGTCTGTTGGCTAAAGAAGTTATTGTATGGTTTGAAACAGTACCCGTAAGCTTGGTTTGACAGATTCAATAAAACTGTGTATAAGTTTAGGCTCTCTTGTTATAATAACGATCACTTTATATTCTATCGTTACTCTAATACGGGATATAACCTCCTTGTGGTCTATATGGATGATATTGTAAAAATTGGTTGCGATAGTGCTTGCATTATTAATCTACAATTGTTCCTTTAAAGTCAATTTCAGACTAAAATTTTTGAAATTTTGAGTTATTTTTCTGAAATTGAGGTTGTTAGATGCTATCATGGCATTTTTCTTTTGCTAAGTGCATTGTGAATTTACTTCAAGAAATCGGTATGGTGGACTCAAAGCCTTATGATGCTACCATGAATTCAGAAATTAAGTTATCACTAGATGATGACAAGATTCTTATTTAACCTGAAAAGTATCGATAATTAGTTGGCAAGCTCAATTACTTTATTGTGACTTGTCTAGATATTGCCTTCTCGATCAGTGTCAAGAGTCAATTTTTCCTCGTATTCCTCATTTGATGCTTATTATGAGATATCTTAAGAATATACCAAAGTAAAGGTTTCTTTATGGTGATTATAGTTATACTCAGGTCGCTAGCTTGCTTGATGCTGATCGAGCTTGATCGTCATAAGATCAAAAGTCTATCACAAATATTGATTTTTTATTAGAGGCAACCTTGGACATGGAAGAATAAGAAATAAAATGTAGTAGTTAAGTGCAGAATTAAAATATTAAACATTGACACATGTAACTTGAGAAGTTTTGTGGCTTATGCAATTATTCTAGTTTATTGGTTGTAATAGTTCTGGGTTTTCTTATTATAGTGTGACAATCAAAGAACAATTTGTATTGTATCAAATTTTGTATTACGAATGTATTAAGTATGTTCAGATAGATTGCTACTTTATTCGTGAGAAACTCCAACAAGGCATAATTTACATTCATTATGTGAAGAATGAAAATTAGCTTGTAGACATTATTAATGAGTCATTTATTAGAGTTTGAGTTACATATAATTATAACAAGTTTGGTATAATAAATATTAATATTCTAGATTAAGAGGAAATGCTAGAATATATTAGAATATATTTTAGGATATTCTATGGTATATTATTTCTAATATTTGTAAATAACCTCATATGTGCATGTAAATAAATCTACACCGAGATTTTTAAGTTCTACAATAACCATCCAATAATTTAATTGTTCTTATGAAGACTAGCATTAGACATACTACCACTGGATTGGAAATTTTGGTGTTATGATATAGCTTTGTATTAGCTAAGTTCACCCATAAATAAGCTGGATCAAATGCTGACATCCACCACTGGGTAAACCACCATCTTTCAGGTCCCCTACTCATTTTACCATAGAGGCGATGCATAGCAGTAACTCTCCCGTGAACACAGTTTACAACTTTCATTATAGACACTCTTCTCGAAATTGTAAAAGCCTGGAATTAAAATACGATTCTAACCAAGGAATCTTGTTGTTCCTGACGTTCTAGCTACAGGAAAACCATGAACGGACAGCTTTTTCTCGTTTTCTTCCCAACTTATTGATCTAAATCCTGCTTGTTTTAGGGAGCGATTTCCCTTATCAGACTCTTATTGCCCAACCAAATAGCATAGAGCTAATGTGTTTCACTTATTGAGCAACATTCTTCACCAACCTTGGAACTTTAGATTGCATGCGTCTAATTTCATGCAAAGCATGAAGAACGGAAAATTTTCTTTTCCTAACTGCATATTTAAGAATGGATTCAACTTCAGTTTTAAGACCTAATGACTTCATCCGATGACCAGCTACTAAGCGTTTGATTTCCAAGGATTAGTAATTTCCCCCTTTGCTCTGCTCTTTGTGGTGCCATTTCAGCACCCTATTAATGGAGTTTTCTTCCCTTACAGATTAAAAAATTTTGTTATGTTTGGGTCCATTTCACCCAACGGTTCTCCATCTTGAAAAATGGCCCAAATGTGTGTCAGCAGCAGAATTCCATGAAACATTTTTTTTTTTTTTGGGTAGCAGGCCGCCTCATGGGGAAAAAAAAGAAAAGAGAAAAAAAAACTATGATGCCATGCCACTGGACTCTTGTTCATAATGTCAGAACCATTCTCTATAAAACCTGTACTGTATATCTTAATAGTGCTTATGACCTTCATTGGTAGCCTAGAGATTGAAATCAGTAAAGTTGTATCCCCAAAAACACCGACTTCACGATTGTGATAGGCCACAAAAGCATCTAGTCCACGACAGAGTTCTGAGGTGATCCTGTCAGTCAAACATGGGCCATTAGTAGCTTTAAGTCAAGTAGAATCCAAATCCTCGGCCAAATGTCCTTGTAACTTTTCCACTTTGCAATACAAGGAAAAGCCTAAATTCTATTTTCTTTATGTGTTTGTGGAGACCAAATGTGACTCTTCCGTTAACAATAACAAATGTAGAGATATTTGCCTTAGTGTTTCTGGAATGTTCGTTTGTTCAACAATTTGGATTTTTCAGGTAGCATATGCCATTTTTTCTCCATGGTTGCAACGCAAAGCTGAAATTGGATTGATGAACAATGGAGGGAAGTCTTTCCGTTGTAATCAGCAATTATCATTGCTCCAACTTCAGTCTACATCCAAATCTGCAACAGCGCCCTGTCTCATCTCATTTACGGCGAGCCAAATTTCAATTCCCATGCACTAGAAAAAGTAGAAGCATAATTCATGAAAACAGTGGCAATTATTTCAACAATCCTTGCTATATAATTAAGCTTTTCAAAGCCAAACCTCGTGCAAACAGCCAGCTTGTCTTATCAGCTACTCAGGGCACTCTTCATACTCCATCTATTGCCATCCCACTTGAAGAAGAGATTTCGGGTAATAACACAGGATCATTGCCGCCTAATGACAAAGAAGAGATGTTGCCCAAGATTGACAAGAGTGGGAGGTTTTGCAGCCCAAGAGCGGCCAGAGAGCTTGCCCTGTTGACAGTTTATGCTGCTTGCTTAGAAGGTTCTGACCCTCTTCGCTTATTTGATAAGCGATTGAATGCTCCTCGGGAACCAGGGTATGAGTTTGACAAGGCCTCCTTACTGCAATACAACCATATGAGCTTCAGTGGGCCGCCTGTTACCGCCAACACCTTGGAAGAAGCTGATAAACTTCTGCATCAATCCGAAGCAGAATCCTCCATTGAAGCTCAAGTCCTTGCCGCTCCTCCGAAGTTGGTGTACAGCAAACTAGTGTTGCGTTTCTGTAGGAAGCTACTGGTTGCAGTCCTGGATAGATGGGATAAGCATGCGCTAGTGATTGACAGAGTAGCCCCGGTGAATTGGAAGAATGAACCAGCAAGCAGGATACTGGAGTTCTCCATTCTTCATTTGGCAATGTCTGAAATATCGGTGCTTGGTACGCGGCATCAAATTGTCATCAATGAGGCTGTTGATCTTGCAAAGCGTTTCTGTGATGGGGCAGCACCTCGCATAATCAATGGTTGTCTTAGAACCTTTGTCAATGATCTCGAGGAAAGAAGTGGCTCTGCGTTGGGAGGTGAGCAGAAAGTGGTCAAGTGATGGAGTGCTACGGGGATGATTTCAGGTATATGCTGAAGAAATTGGCTACCAATTTTGATGATCTCACAAGCTGATGTGCGACAATGACGCTGGAAAATCTCGTTAGTGGCATACATCTCATGCTTCAACAGCAATTATGACGACAAATCCATTGTGTTAATCCCTTCGGACATTGAATTTATTCAAGTTTCTCATTGATGTACAAAATCTCGTCATTAATTTCTCTTTGCGTCAAAGAAGTATATCTGCTCTGTCCTCTCTAAAGCCGTTCTCTGTTGTTAAATATTGACATTATAATTTGTTTCTCGCCAATTAGCAAGGAAACCTTTATCCGTTACATGGCTGCAAAGAAAACTACGACATCTATGTAATCGGATTTCAAATTTTCTATTCAAAACATTAATAAGTTCTTGATTCTTAGTTATTAATCATTCATGGAATCCTCATTTATCATAGGATAATTTATAGTAAAATCTTCATAAAGCTGCATTTTGAAGAATAGATGGTTGTGTGATTTTTAAACATATATTGAATCAAAAGTAAGGAATAAAATAAGATGTGGACTATTTGCTATGGTAGTGTTGTTAAATGGGATTTGTCATACAGGCATGATCCATTTTTTTTCCGTTGCCGGTATGTAAACGTGCTGACATAGCACGGGATAATTTTGTCCCAACCTAATGTGATATGTAGCTTGCTTGTACTGGGTTGAGCTATAAAGTGCCAGTTTAGGCACCACTATAATAAAAAATAAAAAACAAATAAAA
>JAODPA010158731.1:0-14387 GCA_025585075.1 Nepenthes mirabilis
ATATAATATGGCAGAAGAGAAAATAGTAAATCGGTGAAATGTTTAAATAAAACAAATAAGAGTAGTTAGGATCAATATCATTTGACTTTGTGTTTACTAAATGATTTGGTGCTATATTTCTTGAATTTATATTTTCAATGATCGGAATACCCTTTTGGCTTCCAAATTACTTTTGAGTTTATATTTTGGAATCATTTAAGTAATATTCATTCAAAGTTTTCTACCTTATCATTTGACCAATCATGTTCTTTCTTAACAGTTCCTAAAGGAAAAGATGTGAAGAACCTTTAAATGGCCAAATTTAGCCCCTTGGATAGCGGATTTATTTTCTAGGATTGTTTTATAATTCTACTTCATTTTACTAAACCTCTCCAATATAAACCGGCATGCAATCTTTACCTATGGGGAAAAAAAATTTATAATATAAACAGTTATGATTAAGAAATTTCAAAGCTTGGTTAGGCTTAGTTTGAAAACTATTATTAATTGTGAAGTTGTGCCTTCAAACTGTAGGTGAGGTATTTTATAGATGATTCACTTTGTCTTTGCTTCTCCTATTTCTTTCTTGGAGTGCTATTCCCATTCTACCAATTTAACTATTTAGTTGTGGTCTATGATTGTGGTAATTTTATTTTATTTTTATTTTTTGTTGTTGTGTCTTATGGTCTTATTGATCAAAAACTTTCCTATTCCCACTAAAATTTCCATGTTCTTTATAAAATTTTTAATTTGTATTTATTTATTTTTGTAGATCCTGCTTAATTTTAATAATCATAATAATAATAATAGTAGCAATACTTGAATCATCATGTTAAACTCAAGAAATAATCATTGTATGCAATGGAAAAGTCTAAATCTTTTGTAAAATATATAGGCTTTCTTCTTATAAGCTAAAATAATAATAATAAGATTCCAATTTTAGAAGGTCAAAAAAAGTGAGCGTCTCGGGTAGAACCCTCCTCCACCATCATATTTGATTTTCTATAACCTAGAATTAACACAAATTAGGAGTTCACCACATAGAACATAACTCTAGTAACCTTGTAATAATTACTGATGCGTCCTTGGATTCGAATTTCGAATAGATTCGAGCTAATCCGCTTGTCCTAATTTCGGCTTCATTCACTGAGTTTGGATCCTGCACACAACACTAAAAAGAACAGAAGGTCATTGTGTCGGCGGAAAGTTGTCCCACCGAAAACACTCCGACGCTCAAATCAGTAAACAACCTTCGAAATATGAGAAGGTCACTAAAACTGAGAAGGTCACTAAAACTGAGAATTAAAAGAGAGAGAGAGCGAGAGTCTGTGTATCTCCAGATGAAAGAGAGACAAAATTGTCTTCTTGAATCTGAATGGTAGGGAGACAGTAAACGGCTGTCAAAAGCACGTTGTATGCCTTGGGTTTTTTAAGTGTCAGCAGAGAGTAGAGAGTTTTGAGTATGTCTCTGTTGTCGCTGTGGGTGTTGTTTGAGTGAAAGCTTGCGAGAGTAAGAATTCGCGCAACAAATAGCGTGTCTGGAATGAGAATTT
The DNA here is from genome assembly GCA_025585075.1 of Nepenthes mirabilis. Lineage (NCBI taxonomy): Eukaryota > Viridiplantae > Streptophyta > Magnoliopsida > Caryophyllales > Nepenthaceae > Nepenthes > Nepenthes mirabilis. The sequence continues at coordinate 1,533 of JAODPA010158731.1, forward strand.
TAGGGCTTATTTATGGTTGACAGGGTGATCTCCCTCCTTTGGACGGAGTAATCCCTTGCATGATTCTTAGTTGGCCTGCCTTTCAGAGCTGATGCCAGTTGTCAAATGGACCAAAATAGTTTCCTTCCACGGCAGTCAGTGGCTTTCCAAATTGCTTACATTCCTTCTGTGTTTTTTACCGTTAGAGTGCCCCAATTGGCAGGAGATTATAAAATTTGGCGCCTTCCTTACGAGAAGGGTGCCGATTTTGTCAATGTTCATGTTGGGAGCCAGTTGGGATTGTGAAAGATGCTGGGAGAGCCGTTGCTGGTCGTCTGACGGATCCTTGGCGCAAGTGGGCCAGGCTCGTAAAAAACCTTTTATTTTTTGCCTGTTGCTACAGTGATTCCAGTCAACACTCGAATTGACCATCTGCAAGCGAGTTAGCCGCCTGTTGAAGTCTAGACGGTCAACGATGGTGTTGACCGTCTTGGGCTTTCAGGTTTTGGGCCTTCGTGTCCTGTTGGGCCGTTTTTAAGTTGACCGTCTAGTATGTTGTTTTGGACCTCCGTTGACCATGGGCCAGTCCATATTCCAGTATACCCATCACTAGCCCCCCATGCCGGCGGCAAGAATTCTGGGCTCCGGTAAATTCATGATGGGATACCCCTTACTGTCCTTCATCGTTTCAGGATCCCGGAGGACTCGATGAAAGGCAGGAAGGAAATTTTAACCGAAACTATTAACCATTTTGGTCAGTTCCGGAGAAGAATATTGACCAGAACTGTTGACCGTCTTTGGCCAGTTCCGGAGGAGAATATTAACCAGAACTATTGACCATCTTTGGCCAGTTCCAGAGGAGAATATTGACTAGAACTGTTGACCGTCTTGGTCAGTTCCGGAGAAGAATGTTGACCAAAACTGTTGACCGTCTTTGGCCAGTTTCGGAGAAGAATATTGACCAGAACTGTTGACTGTCTTTAGTCAGTTTCGGAGAAGAATGTTAACAAGAACCGTTGACCGTCTTTAGCCAATTCCGGAGAAGAATGTTGACCAGAACTGTTGACCGTCTTTCGTCAGTTCCGGAAGACTTTCTGCCAGCCTTGATGGATGCGTGGCCATAAGCGGTTTGCAGGCTAGAAGAAGACACGCGTCTTCTTTTAGTTGGGCGGATATCCTGGTCATTAATGCGTTATAAATCTGCCTTTTGAAGAGCCAAGTAGGGAGGCAACACGTGGCAGGACTGACGGCGTCCTTAATGAGGGGTTTTAAAGCGTGCTTGCCATTTAAATTTCCCTCTACATTTCGAAAACCTTTTATGCCTCCTAACCTTCGTCTTCTTCGTCTCCAACTTTCATTCTCAGAAACCCTAGTCCCTCCTGCAAACCATGGCATCCGTCGCCGATATCGCCTCCGTTCTTAGAGAAAGTGGCGTTAAAGCACTGTGCATTGAGTTCAACGTCTTGAAGGAGATCGCATGGAGAGTCCCGGGAAGGAACAACAGAGCCTTTGCTCCACCGGCGAGGCATATCACAGTTTATGAGGCCCACCTGAGGAGAGGTCTCCGTCTTCCATTGTCGGACGATTTGCAGTCCGTTCTACGAGCCCTACGAGTCCCAATTGCCCAACTCCACGCCAATGCTGTCTGGTATCTCTGCACTCTATGTATTTTTCTTCAAAAGAGTTCTAAGAAGCTAAGGATGTCGATGGTGAGGGTCCTGTTTAAAATAAACCAGGGAGGAGAGTGGATATCGCTCGTCCCCCGTTCTGGCCTGAAAATAAATACGGCCATATATGACTCGTTGAAGAACTGGAAAAACCGGTTCTTTTTTGTGAGTGCAGGGGCGACTTGGCCCCTTCCGAAGGGCTGGGGCCAGGTTTTGGAGGCGTATACGGGGATGCCGTCTGTGGCGAAGACGGCGGCCCTGGAATGGTTGACTGAATTGATCAAGGAGAACCCTGACGAGTTCAAGAGGAATTTCCTGGTTTCTCAGGCGAAGACCAAGAAGGTGAACTGGGGACCACTATCCCTGGTTCAAAAACCCACGTCGCCAGTAAGGATGATGAGGCCGGAGGACTCCAAGGGCATGATCATCCGCATGCGGCACACTGACGAAGGGTTTATTGGCCCGTTGCCCGAAAAGGTGCTGAAGACGCCTTCGTCGTCGTCGTCCCACATTGACTATGTCACTGCCAAAATCTGCAGCGGACCTGGTAGTACTGCGGGCCTGGAAGCGACCTACGAGGACTAGCCTGTGGAATCAGGAGAAGGAGTCATCCTGGCGCAGCCCGCGCCACAAGCGGCTCCTTGTGCAGCGTTGACAGAATCCTTTACGGAGCCTGCTTGTGAGCCAGCGGTGGAGGCGCAGGAACCGTCTGTTAGCTCTCCAGTTGCGCGGACTCCTGATGTAGAGCCAATGGTAGAGCTTGATCCTCCAGCAGCTGCTGCGGAGGCTGCCATTGAGGAGCCCGTAGTAGCCATAGATGAGACTGAAGGGCTGCTGGAGAGCATTTTGGAGGAGGCTGCCACTAGCTCGGCTCGAGAGGACACTCCTAGTCCACCGTCACCTGGGCCAGGTCTGGAGGCCCAAGAGGCCCACAAGGAGATTTTGTGAGGTATGATTCTTTGTGATGGCTTCCTCGTACTTTCTCCTTCCTCAGATTTGTGACTTGTTCTTTGTTTTTCTCTTGTGCAGTCGAGGAAGTTGATTTCTGCCATCTCCAAGGAGGTGGAGCAGCGTGACCAGGTGATTGCCGATAGGGAGGTGGAGATCGCCTGGCTGGATGCCAAGCTGGTTGCTTCGGGGAGCGAGCACTACGAGGAGACTGTAGCCCTCGAGGCTATCTTGGCCGGAGTGAAAACGGAGAATGCTAAGTTGAAGGCTGAGATTGCTCGCTTGAAAGAGGAGGATGATGGAGGAAAAGCGCGCCTCAAACGGCATGCCGAGTGAGTAGCAACCTTGGAGAAAGATCTAAGTCTCCGGGTCCGCCCCCACGAGGTCGAGTGCATGATGCACGCGCGGCTGTTGGAGGGGATCAACGTCTGTCGGTGCGTTGCGTGGTTAATTGATCTTGGCTTCCCAGTCGAGTTTATCAATCTGTCCAACAGTACGGTGCTACACAGAGACGACCTCGTGGGATAGCCCCGTGATATTCAGGGGCCTCCGCTGCCCCCGTAGCCTTTATTACTTTTTTGGGACCTCCTTTGTATTTTTGTAATTTGTAGCACGTTCAAAGCAATAAAATGGAAGTTCTTTTCACTTTTGTGTCCATTTACTTTTATCGCATTTGGCGTTGGCATACTTTGTTGCATTGGGTGGCCAACTTGGTTGGCCGGCTACCGTTGTTGGATTGCCTAAGAAGCGATGTTCTTAGGCTTGGCAAGCAGTTGTGTTAACCAGCCTGGTGGCGCTGTCCAAGTGATGACCTGGATGGCCAACGTTAGAGAAGGATGCTTTTTCCTTCGACCGTCACTGAATGATCACCCTATCTCCTCGTAAAGGAGGTCGTTGCGTATGCTGCGTAAGCCCCCTAAGGTTTTGACCACTATCGGGCCACTTAGATGACCAAGGTTTAATACGACCGCTAATGGGCCGTTCAGATGACCGAGGTTCATATTAGACTGCTTATGGGCTACTTAGATGATCAGAGTTTATAATAGACCGCTCATGGGCCACCTGAATGATCAGGGTTTAGATACGATCTCTAATGAGCCGCTCGACTGATCGAGGTTCAAGTTCGACCGCATATGGGCCGCCTGGATGACCAGAGTTTAACGAGAGGGTGAAGACCCTCCGACTTAGGGGTAGTCTAGGTCGGGTAACCTGTAAAGAAAACATATGCACATATACATAGGAAGTATGCTAAGTAAACATTTATTTTTCACGAAATCAAAACAAGAAAACGAGTGCAAATAATAATGCAAATGCGTACCTGCGTCTTCTACTGGAAGTATCGTTTGAGGTGAATGGCGTTCCACGTTCGCGAAACCAGTTTTCCGTCCTGGCTCCGGAGTTTGTAGGCTCCATTTCACAGGACGACGGAGACGAGGAAATGCCCTTCCCAATTAGGGGAGAGCTTATTGCGGCTGGCCAGCTTGCCTGTGGCCTCGACGCCTTGTAGGATCAGGTCTCCTACATCGAATCATCGTACCTTAACTTTTTTGTTGTAGTATCGGACAATCCAATGTTGGTAGGCCCCCATCCATACTCTGGAAGCGTCGCAGGCTTCTTCTAACAAGTCTAAGTGCTCCCTGATTTTTTAGGAGTTAGCCAGTGGGTCGAAGGACTCTACCCTGAGACTTAAAAGCCCGATTTTGACCGAGATTATCGCCTTAGTCTCGTAACAGAGGCTAAAGGGCGTCTCGCGCATTGGTTCCTTCGGGGTTGTTCGATAAGACCAAAGAACGGAAGGGAGCTCATCCGCTCAGGAGCCCCTGCGTCCTCCAGGTTAGTTTTTAACCCGTGGAGCAGCGTTCTGTTTGTCATCTCCACCTGTCCGTTCGCTTGGGGGCATGCCACCGAAATGTGGACCAGCTTGATGCCAAGGCTGGTTAATACTTGGTGAAGTGTTTCCCTGAGAATTGGGTCCCATTGTCGGTTACAACGACCTCGGGGATGTCGAATCTATAGACGATGCTCTAGTGGAGGAACTCCAGGGCTTTATGCTCTATAATCTTAGCCAGTGGGACGGTTTCGACCCACTTGGTGAAGTAGTTAATGCCTACGGTGATAAATTTTCTTTGCCCCGTGGCACTGAGAAATGGGTCGAGAAGATCAAGCCCCCATTGCACGAAGGGCCAAGGGGCCTGAAGAGCCTTCAAATCTGCGGATGGCTGGCAATGAAGGTTGCTGTGAAGCTGGCAACTTTCACATTTTTTTACAAACTCCAGAGCGTCATTTTTCATCGAGGGCCAGTAATAGCCCTAGCGCATGACCTTGAAGGCCAAGCTCTTTCCGTCAATGTGCAACCCACAGATCCCGAGGTGGACCTCGCTTAAAGCGTAGTCAGCCTCTTCAGGAGTTAGGTAGCGGAGGTATGGAGTAGAGTAGCCACGATGGTATAACCGTCTGTCAACCACAACATACCAGCCGGCTGTCTTCTTGACCCTTCTGGCCTTCTCCACATCCTCTGGTAATGATCTGTCCGCCAGATAGTTTAGGAAAGGCGTCATCCAGTTTTTCGCTTCGGAAATCTACATTGCCTCTCTCTTCTCAATGCTGGGAGGGTCTAGAATCTCCCGCGTGTCACTCGTATACTGTTCCGGGTTTTCGGATGCAGCGGCTTTGGCCAGCTGGTCCGCCTTCCAGTTTTCAATCTGGGGAACGTGAACCAGGGTCAGTTTGTTGAAACCCTGGGCGGCTTCCCTTGCCTTTGCGAAGTACCTGGCCAAGGGGGGGTTGTTCGCCTCAAAGCCTCCGTTAACCTGGTTAACAATTAGCTCATAGTCGTTGTAAACTGCCAGTCTCTTGGCAGAGCATTCCTTGGCTAACCGTAATTCGGCTAATAGGGCCTCGTACTCGGCAGTGTTATTTGTTGCTGGGAAATTGAGCCTGATGGAGTATTTCACCTCAAACCCGTCGGGGGTCGTAAGGACCACTCCAGCACCACTGCCTGTGTCCGTTGACGATCCGTCAACGTGGAGTATCCATTCTCGAACTCCGATAAGCAGTTCCGCGCTTTCTTCGGGCTGTTCCTCGAGGACTGGGGTTGTAGTCTCGACAATAAAATTAATCAGTGCCTGTGCCTTCACAGCAGGCCTGGGTTGGAATTCGATGTCAAACTCGCCCAACTCGATAGCCCATTTTACCAACCATCCCAAAACATCTGGTTTTTGAAGTATGTTTTTCAGCAGTTGGTCCGTAAGGATCACTATCCGATGGGCTTGAAAGTAGGGCCTCAACTTCCGCATAGAGAATATTAGTGCCAAGGCCAATTTTTCTACGCGTAAGTAATGGGTCTCTAGGCCAATCAACGTTTTACTCACATAGTAGACCGGCCACTGAGAGTCAGGGTCCTGGTGCATGAGGACAGAATTGAGGGACGCCTCTGACACCGCCAAGTAAAGGTACAGCTCCTCTTCGCCTTTCGGTGACACCAACAACGGTGGGCTGGCTAAATACCGTTTCAGTTCATCGAAACCAGTTTGGCATTCCGCTGTCCATTGAAACCCGTTGGATTTTGTTCCTCTAAGGGCTTTGAAGAATGGTTGGTACTTGTCACGGACTTCGTAAGGAAGCGGAACAGTACTGCCAGCCATCTAGTTAGTCGCTGGACGTCATTTACATTCCGTGGTGGTGCCATCGGTGAGCACCTTGATGTTATCTGGGTTCGCCTCGATCCCCCGTTGGGAGACGATGAAGCCTAGGAATTTACCGGAGGCTACTCCGAAAATACACTTAGCTGGATTCAGCTTCATGTGATGCCTACGAAGCACCTCAAATGACTTTTCCAGGTCGCGGATGTGGTCGCCGGTGACCTTGCTCTTGACAAGCATGTCGTCGATGTAGACCTCTATGTTGCAACCAATTTGTTTTTCGAATACTTTATTGAACAGCCGTTGGTAAGTTGCTCCAGCGTTTTCAAGTCCGAAAGGCATTACTTTATAGCAGTAGGTGCCCTGATCGGTCATGAACGAGGTGTGCTATTCGTCCTCCAAACTCATCTGGATCTGGTTGTAACCCGAGTAGGTGTCTATGAAGCTTAGCAGCTCATGTCCAGCTATTGAGTCAACCAGTAGGTCGATCCTGAGTAAGGAAAAGCTGTCCTTCGGACAGGCCTTATTAACGTCGGTAAAATCGACGCACATTCGCTATTTTTCGTCTCTTTTCTTTACTAAGACGACATTAGAGAGTCAGTCCGGATATTGGACTTCCCTAATGAAGCCTACATCCAGTAACTTTTTTACCTCCTCTCGGATGGCGATCAGCTTTTCAAATGAGTGGTTCCTTCGCTTCTACCTAACGGGCTTTCAGCCGGAGTCAAGTCCTAATTTATGGACCATTATCTCTGTTGGGATTCTAGGCATGTCTGCTGGAATCCATGCAAATAGGTCAGCGTTCCTTCACAGGAATGCCATCAATTCATCGCGCAGTGGTTCAGCGAGTGAGCCGCCGATTTGTACGCACTTTTTCGACTCCTCCGGGTCCTGTGGGATTAGATCCGCGGCTTCACCAGACTACGGTTGTTGAAGGGTTGTCTCATTACGTTGGTCGAGTTTCCCAACTGTTCTAGTGCTGGTATGATCACACCCATTGTCCCGTTGACCGCAATACCAGCAGCGTGATCCTGGTCGGGATTAGTGATGTCTCTAGCGGGATCGCTAGCCTGAGCTCTTGTGTTCACCATTGCGAATGCAGAATTAGACGGTGAAAAGGAGAGTGTTGTGCAGATTTGTGGTTGGCTTTTGTAAGCGTTTCCCACAGATGGCGCCAATGATACATCCTTGGATCCGAACTTCGAACAGATTCGGGTTGATCTACTTGACCTGATTCCGACTCTGTTCACTGAGTTTGGATTATGCACACCACTAAAAAGAACAGGAGGTCAGTGTGTCGGCGAAAAGTTATCCCATCAAAAATACTCCAAGGCTCAAGTCAGTAAACAGCCTTCGAAATATGAAAAGGTCAATGAAATTAAGAATTGAAAGAGAGAGAGAGAGAGCGATAGTGTGTGTATCTCTAGATGAATGAGAGAAAAAAACGTTTTCTTGAATCTGGATGGTGGGGAGGCAGTAAATAGCTGTCAGAAGCACGTTGTATGCCTTGAGTTTTTTAAGTGTCAGCAGAGAGTAGGGAATTTTAAGTATGTCTCTGTTGTCATTGTGGGCGTTGTTTGAGTGAAAGCTTGCGAGAGTAAGAATTCGCGTAACAGATAGCTTGCCTGAAATGAAAATTCTAGGGCTTATTTATGGTTGACAGGGTGATCTCCCTCCTTTGGACGGAGTGATCCCCTGCGTGATTCTTGGTTGGCCTGCCTTTCAGAGCTGATACCAGTTGCCAAATGGACCAAGATAGTTTCCTTCCACGGCGGTCAGCGGCTTTTCAAATTACTTACCTTCCTTCTGTATTTTTTACCGTTGGAATGGCCCAATTGGCAGGAGATTGGAAAAATCTGGCACCTTCCTTACGAGAAGGGCGCCGATTTTGTCAATGTCCATTTTGGGAGCCAGTTGGGATCGTGGAAGATGCTGGGAGAGCCGTTGCTGGCCGTCTGATGGATCCTGAGCTCAAGTGGGCTAGGCCCGTAAAAAATCTTTTATTTTTAGCCTATTGCTATAGTGATTCCGGTTAACGCTCGAGTTGATCGTCTGCACGCGAGTTAGACACCTGCTGGAGTCTAAACAGTCAACGATGGCGTTGACCGTCTTGGGCCTTTTAGGTTTTAGGCCTTCGCGTCCTGTTGGGCCGTTTTTAAGTTGGCCGTCCGGTATGCTGTTTTGGGCCTCCGTTGACCATAGGCCAGCCCATATTCCGATATACCCAACAATTGCCATAATGATATAAATGAATATTTAAAATATTCATTTTTGAAAAAATGTTTAGACGATTTTTGTATTGTCAAAAGGTTTATTCCATTTTATATAGACTATTACCTTCTATTTATAGCCAATAAATTAAAATTTCACTGATTTTTATATTGTCTTACTCCAAGAAGGCACATATAATGTGATGGGTATACTATGGCATGGGCTGGCCCACGATCAAAGAAGGCCCAAATAGCCTGTTAAATGGTCAACTCAAATGATGGCCCAACAGGAAGCGAAGGCTCAAATCCTGAAAGGCCCAGAACGGCCAACGCCAGCGTTGACCGTCGAGTCGCCAGCAGGAGGTCAACTCGTGTACAGACGGTCAACCCGAGCGTTGACCAGAAGTACTGTAGCAATAGGCCCAAAAAGGTGATAAACCTGCTACGGGTCGAGCCCAATTTGGCAGACGAACTCGTGCACGAAAAGTAATGATCCTTTTATGATTACACGCTTTCTTTAAAGCTGATCTTCTCCAAAAAGGCAGCAATGAACGCAGCGCCAATGTTGGAGTCAAAACGGTTACAAGAGCATGAAAAAGATGATGTGATTTGAATATCCGTTGTACTGTTCAGAAGAAATAGGATCCATCAAATCACGCCTGTCAAGCCCACCAACTCAAAGAAGGCCGCCATTGTCAGTCCAAAAAAACACGCCACCTTGCCCAGAGAAGGTGGCTCTCCTGTTATTCATATAAGCTTAAAGTCTTTATTCTGGAAGATACAAGCATGCTCACACAAAAACAGAAGCTCTCGAACACACTCTCTAACTTGCCTTCTAGAGAATATTTAGAACAAGCTTCCTGAAACTAAGAAGAGCTTCCTGCAGTCTAACTCACGAACGCTTACGGTGCTTGGGCAAGACTCACCTTCCCTTTCTCTCTACTCAAGCGGTCATCCTCTAATCCCACCAAAGGCCTCCAGATTCCAGGAGACCTTTTCGGTCTTCTGAGAACTGTTTCCTAAAGCTTTCACGCTTTCGGGACGCCGCTTCCACTCGCTCTTTGTGAGCAGTAAGCGGAAACTCACATTTTCAACGAGCCAACACTCCCGACCATCCTACTCTCTCTCTCTCTTTTGCTTATCAGTCTACCTTCCTCGATTTGAAGGCTTTTTACTGACTTGAGCGTCGGAATATTTTCGGTGGGATAACCTCCCGCCGACACACTGACCTCTTGTTCACTTTAGTGGTGTGCAGGATTCAGACTCAGTAAATGGAGTCGGGTCGAACCATCAAGACGAATCCGAATCTGTTCGAAGTCGGATCTAGGTACGTATCATATTGTTAGCAAATTTATCATTAATTTTTCCTAATAGGTATAATGTTAATAACTTAATATTACACATTTAAAATGAAAATGGGAAGAATAATATTATTCTTTATTGTATACTTCAAATTAATACAAGTGAGATTTGAATAGATAAATAAGTCATTATCATTCACTTATTAAGAAAATTGTTAAAGATATGTTCATGCATTTAAGATACTCGGTGATTAAAGCCAAAATGACAGCAAAATCCTTCACAAGAAGTCATTCATTGCCACATTATCTATCTTGACTACAAACCTTGGCCCGCCATCAATGCAATGACGGGTTCATACTGATATACAGTAATTATTATATAGTATTTAAAGTTTCAAGAACTTAGCTAATTCTCATGCACTTCTCTCTAATAGGTTCCATTTCAGTGATTAAGACTTAGTTAAATGATGATGGCATTGACTTGCTTGTCGATTGGTCAGACGTTAAGCTTGTGATAGTTCTGCTAGGTGAGAAGAAGGATGGCCGTTGAGGTGTTGGTATAGTGGTAGAGTAACCGCTAAGCAGAAGAATTAAAGACGCCATACTAGGTCTGTCATCTGCGTCTTGCTGAACACATAATAATCCAATTTGAATGCATCTTATAATTTCATCACTTGAATATGAATCTCTTAGAGCTGGATCCATGAATTCCAAGGGTGCCTCATCTCTCCATTGCATCCAAGCCTGCAAATTTCAAGTTATATTTATATCTCTTTCTTTAGTCTTTCAACAGGTCAAAACTGATAATGAAAAGTAGTAGACTGAGTTAACCTTTGTTACTATTTTTGTTTTTTTGTAAGTAAACTTTGTTACTAACGGCATGGATCATTCCTATATGAATCACATGGTTTGTTATATATATCTTTATGTGCATGTGTGTGTGTGCATGCATGAATGTGCGTGATGTGAACGTAATGTGAAAGTAATGTTACTATTTCACATGGTTTGTTACTTGTTGATTTTCTGCTAAATTCACATAAGATGGCATAATTTTTCACAATACTTTACTCCAATGGATACTTGATTATCTTCTGTACACATTTACTTTCTAGTAAAAACAAACGAGTTCGATGGGGCTGTATCTCATTTCCAAGGTGTAATCTCTTCTCCTCACTCTAAAATTATTGAATATAAATCCATCATTTGTGGTTTTTTTCTTTTTTCAAACAAAAAAATTTGCTTTAAAATTTATTTTTTTTAATATTATACTTGGACCTTTGGATTTATGTCCAAAAGTCCAAATAGTGTGGCTCGACCACTATACCTCGTTAATGAGGTGCGACCCCTCTCGTTCTAATATATACACCCGTATAACTATAACTTAAAATGAATATTCATACTTACATGGCCCACAAGGTCTTCAACATCGGATTGGTAAAATTTATTGTTCCTCTTTCCACTTATGATCTCCAAGACTAGTATACCGAAGCTATACACATCTGATTTTACCGAGAATAGCCCATACATGGCATACTCTGGAGATATGTAGCCACTACAAAACATCCACAAATTGCAAATTAATTCAACACTGAAGTAGCTATTTTGCTTTTCATATTGGTATTTCTCAAATTAATTAGCATGTTAAAATAGTTAGAAAAACAAAACATACTAAGTTCCAACAATTCTGCTCGTGTTGGCTTGGCTTTGATCCACACTAAAAATTCTTGCTGTTCCAAAGTTTGCAATTTTTGGGTTCCTATTAGCATCCAATAAGACACTGCTTGCTTTTAAATCACGGTGTATAATTCTGAGTGGAGAATTTTCATGGAGATAAAGCATCCCTCTTGCAATGCCTTGTATAATTTTGTAACGTTGTGGCCAATTTATTAGTCCTTGCTTTTCCGAATCTGTACATGAATAAATCATAAGACATACAAATCTTCTTTAGGATTAAAAGCTTTTTCAAGCAGTCGAAAACTCCTACAGTTAAAATAATCAAAGGTGATGAATTATTATTCAAGATGCAAAATGTGTGAGCTTTTTTTAGCATACCGAATAGAAAGTAGTCCAGGCTTTTGTTGGGTACAAATTCATATACAAGTAACTTTTCATCACCAGCCAAACAGATTCCCAGTAGCCTCACTATATTTTTATGTCGAAGCTCGGCTAACAATACTATCTCATTCTTGAATTCTTGTACACCTTGGCCAATGCTTCTAGACAATCTCTTGACTGCTACTTCTTGGCCATTCGATAGCGTACCCTACGAGAAAGCATAATCTTTTTCTTATTTTGTGTGACTACATACAAAATATTAATAATAACCAAGATAGAAGTATGTGCTATTTTAACGATTAGAATCTGAAATTCTTACCTTATACACACTACCAAAGCTGCCTTCTCCAACCTTATTATCATCAGAAAAGTTGTTTGTTGCAACTTGGAGTGTACTCAAATCGTATCGTAAGGATGCAACATTTGTAAAATCTTTAGTATATGCAATACAAACAACAACAAAATGTTATATTTAATTCAAACCTACAATTTGAGGATGGCTGCATATTAGCCTTGCCTGAGTAAAAATTTATTCTGCTTACCATTTTCAGTAACTTTTACAGCTTCACACTTCATCTTCTTTCTTTTTCTATTTTGGAGATAGATGCCTACGATGATGAGCAGCACCATGGCAACGGCTATAGGAGCAATTAAGCCAACAATTACCTGGGTCGATAAACTCTTCTTTACTGCACAACCAAATTAAATAACTTAATTGGCTTAAAATTTTAAAACACAGAGTATGAAACCGTTTGTATGTGTATACAAGGGGAAGATTAAACAAGAAAAAAAAAAAGTGGGAACTATTACCAATATTTTGGATCAGATGATAATTTTTTTCTCATAAAATTTGCTTTATATTGTATACTGATGACATCATAAGTGCCGGCTAGTGACGGATTATTGGCTAGGGTATTATAAAGATGTCAATTTATGTTTTTGAATTTGTTTTTTAAACAACGATAAAAGGCTTTTTTTATATATTAATTCTATTGTTATTTCTTTATACTTACTCACCAACTCACTTCCACGTATTTGACGGGGCAAACTAAAT
>JAODPA010158742.1:0-14387 GCA_025585075.1 Nepenthes mirabilis
ATTATTATTAAAAAAATATCTTAAGATATATACTTACATTTGGCATGATTGCCAATTGCATTGCACAATAAGTATTACCCATACAACATGTCAAGTCTTGGCATGCTTAGAAGGAAGACCAAGTTACGCTTTTTCACTGGCTATAGCCATGGCATTTGGCGGGATTGTGGACAGTCATACTGGCCACCTATAGCCCGGATTCAAAACCAAGTAGGCAACGAATATATCGGCCTCATACCCATAAATACAAGCTTTTACCTTTATTTAAGGGTTCTGATTATTAAGAGTTTCAAATGCCGTTACTTCGATAAATTTATTACTTAAGCAATACTAAAACAAATTTTGATCTACACTTGAAACTCAGTGCTTAGCTTGAGATGTGTATTGTGTCTTTGAGTAGTCCACTCGATCTAAGAGAATCTTATATATTACAAGTATTACATTGGTTTTACACTATCATTTAACCAAAAGGAACTATATTCTATCAATATATTTTCGGACCAGGCTCTGGTCTGCTACTTAGCCCATTTTCAACAACTAAAACATTAGTTTTAGGTCCCATTAAAAGAAGTGGGTTATTATTTAATTTTTTATTAGCTTAAGTCCGAACTAATTTATGTATGAAGAGATTCTTCATACGATAACCCATTCACTGTTGTTGTTTGTAGTGTGCAGAATTAATGAACTAAAATAAACAAATTAAGCTTTCTTTCTAGTTGTCTCTATTTTTGGTCATATTATCAATTCCACTAAGTATGAAGATAATTTATCATTATAAAATCATTTCAAATAATTGAAAAAATCTCAACTAACAAAAAGTAAATACTTTTTAATTGCTGATGATTAATGGGGAAGCGATATTGGGCCTCTTCAAGCTTGGAAAAGTATTTTTGGGCCTTTTATCTGCTCTTGACTTACAAGGCAAAAACCTTGTTTATATATTTCAGAATTTTTTTCATTTTTTATGGAAGTATCAGATGAAACGTCGCCGTTTTAATTCTCATTTTTCGTCTGTTCAACGCCGTCGTTTGAGTTGACCTATCAATCTCTCTCTTCGTCCCGCCTTGGTTTCCATTTTGAACGTTCCCATCCTATTTCGCCGAAGTATCTCTCCTCCTTGGATCCAACCGTCAAATCAACCAGCCGAATGTTGCTCTCTCCTCTCTCTCCTCCACAAAAACTATAGATGAGTGGTTCTTCTTCGAGTGATATGGGCTCCCATACTGGAACAGAGAGAAAGGTCGACGATTTATGGTCACAAATCATAGCTGAGGATGGCGATGATCAGCGTCACAACAATCAGCAAAAACAACAACAAATCGCTGTAACTTATCAGCGACGAAAACCCGATAAACCTGCCGAAAAGTAGGTCTTATTACGTTTTATAGTTTCATACTTGTTGTATTTGTATGTCAATTCAAGATTGTCTTCAGCTATTATTTTTCGTAATTTTTAATTTTTTTTTGGGGTTCCCAATAGCAGCAAGAGTTCAGTTTTGAATAATGACAGTCGGCTTAGTTTTGCTGGGGACACTAAACGAATCAGTTGGAATCGTTCTCTCTCTACCAGGTATTTGTTTGCACCTCATTTCCACTTGAAATATTCCCCTGAATTTTGAGCACTTTCCTTTGAAAATTATTTTATAGCTTGGAACAAGGAGAAATAAAATCGGCGGCATAATGGTAGTGGTAGTGGCGGTGACAGTTGGGTACTACTAGTAGTGGGGGAGTTGCTGTAGTGGGTGGGAGTAGAACGTTGGTGGTTTTGTGGCAGTGTTGGCGGTGATAGGGTGGCAACGATAGTGGTGGTCTGTTGTCGGGCCGCCGTGTTGGCTGTGATGACGATGAGAGCGGTAATACCTGTTAGGAATGGATGATGGTCGGATGGTGAAATCAAGAGGATGATGACGATGAACACACACGTACATAACAAAGAAAAAGCGAGAATTGGGAACATATAATTTACGTGTAAATCATTTTCTAAATAAAAGGGAGAAAACCACGGAATATTTAGGTTACAAAACTTTATCATGTAAATTTGGTTACAAAAATCCCAATTACATAAACCTTCAAAAAACAGACAACAAAAGTAAAGCACAACTCCTTGTTACTTCTGTATTTCTTTGCTTCTCCCCATACCTCTCTTCACTTGCACTCTACATACACATACATATATATATATATATAAGGCATCAAATGACCACTTTCTCTGCAAGGTGACTGCGTGTACTATAGGACCTGCTACCGACTCTGTAAAGTCGTCTTTTTGTTGGAAACAGTTGACCTGATCTGTAAAATTGGCTATTAACTCTGTAAGTCAACTTCCTTTTTAGAAAAGCTGTTTGCGCAGATTTTGCAGGTAACCACATTTTCCAATTAGTGTCCTCGGCCATTGGTCAAAGTTCTCGACCATTAGCCCATGTTCTTGACCGTTAGTTAGAATCCTCGATCATCACTAGTATCCTTGGCCTTCAATCAGTGTCTTTGGCTGTCAGTTAGAGTACTCGGCTTTATGAACCTATCTGGATTTTCATTCCGGTATTTTTCCCACTCCAGGCCACATTGTTGCACGTGCGGTAAATATAATAGTACTTTTTATATGTAAGTGACCCATATTCTAACAATAATGCTGTCTTTTCAAATGAAAAATAAGTTTATTGGATAGTACCAATTTTCTCCATTAAAAATTCTTCCTCATTTTCTGTGTCCTAGCAAAGAATTGTTGGGAAAACCCAACACCACAATTCACTCTTTCTCCCAAGCTTTGACTTCGTGAGGAAAAACCAAAAGAATACAATGACCCAAACAAAATGAACAAGGCTATCGTCTTTCTACAGGAGGGATGGAGTGGTTCAAACCTTAGCATTGAAACTGCTATGTAGGTTTTTGATTACGGATAGTTCAAATCTCTCTCTTTCTTGATTTTGACCAAAAAAACCTCCCATAAAGGAAAAAAAGCCACGGCATCCTACGTCATTCCATAATTTTTATATTTTTGAATTCAGATATAAATAGTCCAGACGCTTTGATTATATAGCATAACAAAGTATATTAATCCAATCAATGAATAACAAAGTTAGAACAATATATCTAGGAAAAACGAAACATGATTTATATTTTGAGCGGACGGCCAAGACTTCTCATTGGTCTTTCCTCTCGTGTTCTCTCTCTTGTTTAGTGCCCCTTGTGTCCTAAAATGACTCCCAAATTCTTGACTTAAAATCAGAACACGTACTTGTGTGCCACTTTGAGCGCCAATCATAAGGGATCACATGACATCAGTCTGCAAGTTGCACCTTGGTCGCTCATCGTGTGATTTTCCCGCGGAACGAGTCCTCAGAGTTATGCTTATACTCTGCTAGTTTTGTTCAAGGGAAAATTCATGCAAACATCGCGCAAAACTTTCTATCCCCATTTTGTTTGTACAATCCATCAAATGCAACGCAAACCAAGTAACGGGTCATAAGCCTCACACGGGGCATCACTCATCCCAACAAGAATTCACCTAATTGTCGTCGATCCAACTAAATGGAGCTAGAGAGAAAGAGATGACCTTGATGTGGGTTGCCTTAGGAGAATGGAGCTCTGGCCCCTAATAATGATGTCGTTTATGTTCTACTTATACACATTATTACAGTTGGTTCCAGTAGAGAAGTGGTAAATATTTTTCTTTCCTTCCCGTGGATATGTAGTAATTATATGTATTGGTTTTTTTTTTTTTTGGGAAGAGGGAGGATTAGTATTGCAGTAACTGCATATGCCGACTGTCAGCCACAACAGCGGGGGGCAAGGAGGAAACAGAAACCAGCTATTCCCAAAGTATGGAGCTTTTTCCCTTATTAAATTTTGCATACAGTTAATACATTGTGTTGCTATTTCTTAGCTGCAATGCTTATTGAGTATACGTTTTCTTCATCTTCTTCATTCCTGATTAAATTTGTCAATTGGTCCATTGTTGCTCTTGTTATGAGATTTACAAACTGGATTTTGTTCAGAAGCTCACTGTGCTTGTTGGTCACTCTAATTATGAAAATGGTAAACCAAAAACAAGGATTTTGGTTATAAAAAAAGAAGTGTTAATGCATGAGAACGATTTTGTTGCTGCCAGACGTTCTAATGTCAAGCATGTCGGCAAAATGTGCTGTCGGAATAAGATCCCTAACTGAACTTTGGAATGTTTCTAGTGCATATATTAGTGACGAAGTTTTCCTCTGCCAATTCCATTTAAATCTACAGTGTCTATCATTTTTGGCTATTGCAAGGGGAAAAAAGTCGCACTGCTACCAAACTTTGAAAAGGAGCGTGCATATTTTCAAGAGGTCGATGCATTTGAGTTGGCGGAAGAAAGTCCTTCACCTATGAAATTTGCATGGATTGCGGGCAACCAAATTGATGGCGTAGTGATACCTTCCTTATGCACGAGATTGGAGAAGTGGCTACATGCTAAGAAGCGAAATTACATCCCGTCTAGTGCACTGTCCAGTATACTAAAAACTCCTGCAGTACCTTTAGAACCTATTCCTTATGATGGATTGGAATCAGTGCAGAGGGGGATTATCTCTGAAGAAGCTTGTCTGCAAAATCTCGATTTCCAATTAATTCCAGAAGAGACTAACATCGATGTATTGAGTACAGGTGGCGGAGAATTTGATGATATAGTGTCTGAGATCAAGAAGCTCTCTCTTTCATCCCATTCTTCTTCATTGGATGGTGACCACAGGGATCCCTTTTCAGTGTTGCTGCAAGAGTGCAGACAATCAGCACCCTTGACATTATTGGATGTGTTTTGCAAGCTTTGGTCAGTATTGCATACTCAGCATAATGTAAATAGCTTTTATGTGATTAGTTTAGGAGTTGTGTGACTTGTTGCTTCGCTAAACTATCACCTCTGACTAGAAATGAAACGCTGTGTAAAATAGTGAGCCAAGCAGTATTGTTAAGATTGGGGAAGGCACATATGGAGAAGCATTTATTGCTGGTGACAATGTTTGCAAAATTGTTCCAATCGATGGAGACCTGCGTGTGAATGGAGAAGTGCAAAAGGTACTTGTGGCTGTGGCTTTTGACTTGTCTTATGATCACACTATTGAGGTCCTCAAGAGGCACAAAAAGTGTTGTTTGCTGCATCTCCGTATGAAGTTATGAACTTGGAGTTGTTACTGGGTCATGCAGAGTAGGCTTTTGCTTTCAAATTTTTGTTTCCAAGGAAACTTCAACCATACTTGATAGTAATGTGTATAGATGCTATACGTATTGTGAACATTATGGATGGTCATACTAGGGACCCTTTGGCAGAGTGATGAGGTATGTTTTCTGCATCTTGTTTTGGGTGCTGTGCCAACTGCTATGTTATTTGATCAAAGTGAAAATTGTACATGCATCTGTGTAAATTTTGCTTGTTATCTTTCATCTTATTTGGGGAAAAGCTTCATCGTCCTTCTTAAATTGCTTCTTGTTGTTCATGGGGATCAATTTGAATTGCTATTAGAGGTGATATTTCATGAACTCAATTGTTTAAAAGGGAAAGGGTGCCAAATTGACAATGTTCATAGAAACAGATGATTATGCATTTAGCAATTTGTCAACATCTATTTCCTATATAATTACTTCTAGGCAGTTTTTGGGAAATTATGTATGATAAAGGGGAGTAGATATTGGTAAATTACTGCATGCATGCTCTTTTGATTTTGTGTTTCAGTGATTGCATTATCAACTTGGTCCTTTGTCCGTCTTAATCATTTAAGAGTTTGTGAAGGTGTCACCTCTTCCAACAATTCAATTGATCCCTGCAGACCATTCAATAACGCAGTTGAACGAAGAATATAAAACTTAATTCCAATTCAAAGGGTCAAATAGAAGATAAAAAGCAAGAGGTGTGGTAAAATCCTTGGGTATATGTGTTTGTGGATATGTATGCCTGTAGCCTTGTGGAATTCATTTGTTAATTATTCTTCTTATCTTTCATTTGTTCAATTGCCTTTCGAGCTGTTTGCAGAGATCAGTTGAATTGCTAGAAGAGGTGATTCTCACACAAACTCTTAATCATTTAAGAGGGCGAGAGGCTAAAAATGCAACCACAACATTCATCGAAACAAAGGAGTATGTGTGTTTCTAATATCTGTTTCCTTTAAAATTACTTTAGGCCTATCTCAAGTCTCAAAGTCGCCTAGCTTTCTTCTATCTCTATTTGTCCTTCGAAAAAGGACCATGACTAGAGTTATGTGGGTGCATGCATGCATCTTTGTATTTGTTTGTAGTCTGTTGAAGGAATGTGGCTTAGCAGGTGTGCCTTTAGGAGAGAAGGCGGCCGTTGTAATTCCTTCTAACTTTGGGCAGCTGAAATCTAGTCTTGTGAAATTCGGAATCAGAGAATGTTGAAATAATGTTTCTAAATAACAACAATAATAGGATATGACAAAGCAAAGTGGTTATGTTAGTTAAGATATTCTTAAATCTATATGATTTGTTTTTCTTAATAGCCGGCAAAATTAATGAAAAAACTAAAGAAACTCATATACCAGTAGAAGATTCGGTAGCTACCACGTCCCTTGCTTCTTCCGGTGGAATCCTAGGTTGAGGAGTGACTTGGAATGCTGCGAAGATATTAGTCTCTTTGGTTTCATGGCTATGTGTATAATAAGTCAATTTGTAATTCTTTAATACTTACTTTGAATCCAACACTTACTTTAATCTCTGTTTGCGGTGACATAAGTTCCTTTTTACTAATGAATTTATAATCCTCACAACACCAAGATCTACTCGACACGAACTAGGCGTTTATTTGCATCATCAAGCTATGTTTAGATATGACATAATCAAAAGTTGAGGCTATACTTACATGGAAGATATTATATTTGATGTTTGTAAAGCAGAATTTTTAAAAACATATCCAAACTCTACAATTCTCTGTTCACAGTTTGAAGGTATGCCAAGGTCCATATGATCCTGCCCTCCTCAAAGCCTGGGAAGCATGGGACTTAAAACATGGTTCAGAAAATGATCACCCCAAGCAATTTCCTGAGAAGCAGGTAGTTTTTCTATGAATACTGCATTGAAATTATGTGACAAGATTACTTACTAGTGGATCAATCGTTATTAGTATTGGTCATAGCCATGTTGGTATCAAATATATTAAAAGAAAAAAACTTCGGTGAATAATAAATTAATAGAGCCATATCGGTTGATATATTGGCCAAATCTCTGATAAATTGCCCTATATATAGTGATATATTGCCAATACAATAATATATCACAATGTTATTGTGGTATCAAGAAATATTAATTTTGGGAGCTCCGATATTGATACATATTGACTAATATTTATATCTATAGTTGGTACTCTTAATACTCCAACTGGAACTACATTTATCAGATTAATTTTCAGATTGCTACTTCTACAATTATCTCCTTTTTTTTTTCTTTTTTTGTATTTGTAATTTGGTGTGACTTGATCAACTCAATTTGCTTTCAGTGTTATGTTGTCTTTGTCCTTGAGCATGGCGGTACTGATCTTGAAAGCTTTGTGCTCTTAGACTTCAATGAAGCCCGTAGCTTGCTGGCTCAGGTGAATCGAAAATCTCACTTGACATTCCAGCCTTAATCATATGCTTGTCAACCGATTACTGTCTATTATGCGTTGTAGGTGACACTTGCCTTGTCTGTGGCCGAAGCCGCTTTTGAATTCGAACATCGGGATTTGCATTGGTTGGGTTCTCGCACCGCTACTTCTTTAAAATCGGATATATATTGTCTTTTTCCGTGTATAAATGATTCATAGTTTTCTAGGGGAAACATTCTTTTGAGTCGAAAAGGGGCGACTACCCTGCAATTCACTCTTGAGGGAAAGACTATGTTTATCAAGACACATGGACTCTTGGTTTCAATCATTGATTTTACTCTCTCAAGAATCAACACAGGTAACAATCTACCAAACTTTCATACATACCTTGCTGATTAATCGTATTGATTGCATGGATGAAAACATAGGTAGTGGTATCTGTTACAACTGTATTGGTATTGGACAATATATATTATTTTCCGATATATTGAAAAAAAATTTTGAAAGTCATAACTTGATAATTCGTATTGGCCGATACATCGCTATCATAGATAAACATACTGGTATCGGTATTAGTTGATGTCATATCAGTATCTAGCATATCGAAGAATACATATTGAATTCGAATATATTAGATAGAAGTTTTTTGAAAATATAAGCTACCAAAGTTATATCGGCAATATTTTGAATATCTGTTGTATTGGTCAATATGAAAATATATCACAGTATTACTGAGATATTTGAAAGTTTTGTTATCGTAGCCTGATACTAATACATATTAGCTGACATATATCGTATCGTATCGTATTGACCGATAAGATAATATATCGCGATGTTATCATAGTATAGGGAGCCCGATACCAATATGTATCTATTGATATTTACATTTATCTGATTGAGATTGCATATGCTCCGTGCACAGGCAACACCATACTATATTTGGATCTTTCGTCGGATCCAGAACTTTTTGATGGGCCAACAGGAAACAAGCAAGTGAGAGAAAACATATCATTCAAATTTCTACTACTATATTCTTGTATGCATTAAAGTTGACATGCTCATTTGTTGGTATCTTATACAGTCAGATACATATCGAAAAATGAGAGAATTGACAGACGACCAATGGGAGGGAAGGTATGCCTATGATACTTTTCATATCACATGTGACAAATCTATATCAAAGATAATATGCGATATTTTTAAGCTCTAAACTTGAAATCATGATTATGCTAGATTATCAGTTGACTTTCCATACACAATACACTTATAGAAGCCCTTTCCTGTGCATGCAACGTGCATGTAAGAGTACTGTGATTGAAGATAGATTTGGAGAGGTGGAAATTTTTAGCTCATTCAATTCAGGTTATGTTTTGACAAAATAATAATGTCATTGTGACATAGAGATTACAAATTCAAATCATGGTAAGAACATTGTGAAGTAAGGATAATGTTGCATATATTAAACCTTCTCTAAACCATTTGTGAGGGAAAATTTATTATTGAGTTTTGGATCATTTACTTGTGATTCCCAAAATCATTATATGTGTGGATTTTCATTTCTAGAACTGTCAGGGTCTTTCACGCAATGTTCGCAAGATGTTTCATTTGGATGAAATTTGGGCGGAGCCATTTGCACGATGTTTGCATGATATTTGCTTGAGCGATATTGTTTGATAGAAATTCCGGGAGTTGGCTGCAAACTAAGTGCTTAAACTATAGGTTTGGGAAGAATTCTAATGGCAAATCACAAATGAACCATATGATCACCACACACACAGGCTATAAATACCATGTTTTAGTTTTAGGGTATGACGAAGCTATTATTTTGAACAAAAAGGAGCATCAACTTAGATAAAGAAAGGGGAAAGTTTTAGGCATTGGCTTAATGCCCAATTTGTGTTCCATCATTCGTCAAGTTCAGATTTTATTGTTGTACCTGTTGGGTTTTGAATGTCAGAGTTTTACTCACAAAGTTGAAAATTAATCTCTGTGAGGATCATTTCCAAACTCTTTGTTTGAACTCGTGAAGAGATGATACCATAATATACAACTCAAAATAATAATCAGAAATAATGTGGTATAATATTTTATGTGAAAAATTCTTTTAGAAATAAGGAAAAAAATTATGAGAATATGAATCCGAAAAATATCTATCATGTGATAAGTTTTGATTATAAAAACCCTTAACAAACATAATGATACAATATCTTGTAATAACAAATCATAATAATAGAAAACATAAGACAAATGAGATGAAAAACAACTGGAAAAATGTAAACAATAATAAGAATAATGCACCTAAAGTTGGTGGAGAATATAATACGATTCATAATTCAAACGGATGAGTAAATTTTTCTTTTTTCCTTTTCTCCTTTTCTTTCTTCCTTTTTTTTCCCAGTGTCGATGTTCAAGAATTCAAAAGGATTGCATTGCGTACCTAAAATTGCATTAGGACGATTTATAGCACTTCCCCTCGAACGGTACCTTTTTGAAAAAACTACACATGTGCCCCTCAGACGCTTCTCTTTTGGGCAAATGACGCACATGCTCACTTCAAATGCTCATCATACCTACTCAAAAATTTCCTCTGCTCGTGCTAAGTCTCATGTAATATCAAGTGTTTCATTAGATGACATTTTAATAGGTATAGGACTCACAAGAGATTGTCCCAAAATTTAACAAACTCTCCTTCATGACCCGATGGGGGCCATTACCATCATGGTTATCATTCGGATTGCCTTAGGTTTTTGTTTTTGTACAACCTTAGTCATCATATTTAACCAATTTTCTTCAGTTTTGACTTTATCGAGTGTCAACAACTCCCAATCAATAACATTCCCCACCTAGTGATATTGAATATCGATGTGCCTTGATTTTGAATAATACGATGAGTTACTACAAATGTGAATGATGTTTTGATTATCACAAAGTATAATACAGTTCTTGCTTGAAATTGAGTTCTTAGATGAACTTTCTCATCCACAACATTTCCTTGTTTTCTTCACTGCAATGCATTTTGCTTCAGTGGTAGGGAGAGCAATACATTTTTGTAGCCTTGCTTGCTAAGACATGACTCCTACTGCCAATATGACTAGATAGTCCGAAGTGGACTTTTGATAGTCAATATTACATGACATGTTGGTGTTAGTGTACCTGGCTAGAAGTGACTTGCCATTGCTAAAGCACAAACACATGCTAGAAGTTTTCTGAAGATACTTCAGTATTCATTTTACTGCAAACCTATGTATCTCTTCAGAATTGGAAAGCAATTGATTGACAGTTTCAATCACATGAGCCATGTTCGATCTCATACGCATTGTTGCACACATCAAACTACCAATAGCCAATGAATAACGAACATGTTTATGTTAACATTTTCATCATCCATAGAATGATATTGTGAAGTGCTCAGTTTGAAGTGATTGACAAGCAGAGTGCTCACTAGTTTAGACTCTTCCTTGTTGAAGTGTTGAAGCTTCTTTTCAATGTATTTTCTTGGGACATCCAAAGTTTCTTTTCTTTTTAGTCGTAAAAGATTCTTAGATCAAGAATTTACTTGGTCAGTACTAAATCTTTCATGACAAAAGACTTTCCAAATTGTTTATTCAAATTAGCAAGTATTCTGTCTCACAATAATTATGTCATCCATATATAGTAGGAAAATAATGAAGTATTCTTTCGAGAATCTTTGAAAAAAGGTACAATGGTTTAAAGTAATCTTTTAATAGACTTGACTCACCATCATTGACTTGAATTTCTTGTACCATTATTTTGACACTTGCTTTAGTCTGTAAAGGCTTTTCTTTAAGTGGCATACTAAATGTTCATTTCCTTTTATTCGCAATCCCTCTAGTTGTTCTATATAAATTTCCTCCTTAAAATTCCATGGAGGAAAGTCACCCATATATCTAGTTGTTCAATTTCTAGATCAAAGGTCATAGCTAATTCGAGCACAACTTGGATCTAAGACATCTTCATAATAAAAGAGAAATCTTATTAAAATCAATCCCTTCTATTGACCAAAACCTTTCACAATCAATATTGCTTTATACCTTGGTTAATAGTCTTTCTCATCGGGTTTTAGGATAAAATCCTACTTGTTTTTAAATGTACGTTTTCCCTTAGGCAACTTGGTTAGTTTGAAAGTGTGATTTTCATACAATAATTTCATTTGATCTTGTATAACTTTTATCCATTCTGTTTTGTGTTCATCCTCCATAACCTCATCAAAGCAATCAAATTCTTCACCTTCGAAAAGTAACACATATTCGTTAGCCGATAGGCTTAAGAGGATGTCAATCTCTTGGGGATCATTAGAGTAGAATGGTTAATGTAGGTCTAGGAATTTAACGATGAGCATTATCATGCTTATTATCATCATCATCACCCACCTTATCAAAGGTGGGAATCTTGCGGTCTATATTGCCTTCAAGATCAGCCAGAGCATAATTTTCAACTTGAATTGGCGTTAGTGTTGGTTGTTAGTGTCATTTTCATTATTATGCGTATGCAAATTATCATGATAGACTTTAGAAGCTTTTTCTCTTTGTGCTCATTTAACCAATTTCCAAATTCATCTTCCCTGTAGCTGAGGATGATGCTTTATCGCATCTTTGCCTTAAACTTAGACCCTTCGTCCTTTGGAATGTGGATGAAGGACTAGCACCTACGCACTCGCAAGTGATTATAGGAGATCTCTTTTCCAAACCACACCTTATGTGGCATATTACCATTTATAGAGCTACTAGGTGAGAGGTTTATTACGTGAGCCATTACATTTAAGGCTTCCACCTAAAACAAGTCGGGGAGCTTCGCCTCCGAATGTACTCAACGGACTCTTTCAATAAACATTCGATTCAACCTCTTGACCACACTATTTACTTGTAGTGTCTTTGGGAGAGCCTTTTGGTGTCGTATTCTGTGAGACTATTTACTTGCTCCGAATGCACTTCAGCTTCTTCCTTGTTTGCCTTTCAACTATGGAATGAAATTGCACGAAGATATTAAGAGTTTAATCATTCGTCTTCAACGAATATATCCATAATTTCCTAAAATTCATCAATGAATGTTATGAAGTAAAGTGCTCCGTTAAGTGTTTCAACGTTGAGAGGACTGTATATGTCAGTACACGTGAGCTCAAAGAGACCCACCTTCTTAGTGGATGAATTTCCATAAAATGAAACTCCATAGTATTTTTCAGCTATACAACGAGGGCACGTATTCAGCCTTGCCTTTTTGACACCTGCGAGAAGGTGTTTTTTTTACTAGACAGTTAAGCCCCTTTGTGCTCACATGGCTCCGTCATTTGTGCAGTAGGCCGGACGACTTGTCATTCTTAGCCATATGTATATCTCCAACTGAGACTGAGATTTGTAATATGTACACGTTGGAAACCTTGTTTCCATTGGCCACCCTAAATACCCTCTAGTGAGCTTCCATGCTCTCTCACCAAAGGTGTTGTAGAGCCTTTTATTATGACACTTATTGGTTGAAATAAGATTTAGTTAAATATTCAGGATATGCCTTACATCCCTTAACACTAAATTTATGCCATTATTAGTGTTTAGACACACATCATTGTAGCTCACGATTTGAAATATTCCACTATTTCTCATATTCAATAGTCCAAAATTATTGGAGTATATGATGTGAAGAATTACATTCCAAACGTAACATGGAGTGATGTACCACTATCAACCAATCAACTTGTCTCGTGATCGACTAAATTGATTATATCTTCTTTTGTGCATATAAGAACAAGATTAGACTTTATTACGACCCCAACTCAAGGAGGTAGTTGAATAAAGAATTAGATAGAATAAACTTATTTTTCCTTTTTAAGTGGACAAAATTCAATTAACCCAAATCAATGGGTCGGACCTGAATAAAACTAATTCAAAACAATACAATATTTATGACATTTTGTTGCGGATACAAGGCACCAAACTACCTTGTGCAATCTCCAAATATATAATTTTGACAACCTACTCATACTAAATCTATTCGTAAGAAAAAACATCTATCAACATCGAAACAATGATAATATAAAGCATGTACAAAGTTAATACTGATATACATACACACCATAAATAAATTAACTAAATAGAAATTCTAACATGATCCTCATAATAAATCCAAATACTTGTCCAAA
The DNA here is from genome assembly GCA_025585075.1 of Nepenthes mirabilis. NCBI lineage: Eukaryota > Viridiplantae > Streptophyta > Magnoliopsida > Caryophyllales > Nepenthaceae > Nepenthes > Nepenthes mirabilis. The sequence continues at coordinate 13,709 of JAODPA010158742.1, forward strand.
CAATAAATTTACAAGAAAGATCAACAATCTTCTCCATCCAAAGTCTTGCGAATAATCCCAAACCCTCTAATTTGAAAGGTTAAAAAATAGGATAAATAATGAGGTTAAAGCTTGGCATGTATAATTATACGATAATAAGTATAAGTCCATAAAATATAATGAAGGAATGACAAACTGTAATAAGTATTCAAAATCTAATATCTCAAATGCTCAAAAATCGATGTACACAGATTGGATGTTCAATTGTGATTTTGTACGCAAATCTCATAATCCATATACAAGTATCAAATAATACCAAATAGTATGAAATTGTCCAAATGTACAAGTATAGCGTGATTTTAAATGCATAAAAGTCCAAAGTCTGTTAAATTTGAAGACTATATCAAAATATGTAAATCTCAAAACGTTAAACATTTTAAATATTAAATACGATACAGGTTTAAAATTTCAAAATCCAAAAGAAGTTAAAATTTGAGGATCAAAGGCCAAAAGGCCTATTATAAAGAGTGGTTATATATACTTTCAATAATCTTATGCTAAAACCTGCTATTTAGATTTATAAGTGGGCCGTCTATATATATGTCCGCCACTTTCTTTTGCCACTTATGATAATATGTGCAGTTTTTTGATTTGTCTAATATGTTAGACGTTTGAATATATTATTTAACTCAATTTCTTC
>JAODPA010158753.1:0-14388 GCA_025585075.1 Nepenthes mirabilis
AAGTCCTAATGTTTAGCTGACAAATGAATGTGAACAACAATGTAGCAATAATTTACGTAGTTTAATAAATGTTACTCAGGTGGCTGAACGTGGTCACAAATACTACAATTGCATACAAATTGACTAAATAGCAGGAGCATAGTTTCATCAGCTATCTGCAAACGAACACTACATTTTAATAAATGTTACTCAGGTGGCTGAACCTTATCACAAATACTACAATTGCATACAATTGGCTAAATAGCAGCAGCATAGTTTCATCAATTATCTGCATACAAACACTACATCTTACATGCCCCTCTACAGCATCCATCTTGCTGGGCACAAAGTCTGCAGGAAAGGGTGGTAGGTCTACTTCATTTACAGGGAAAGAAATAAGACACCTTGCTTGACTCACTTGAAAGAGAGAGAAAGGATGTCGATCACCTGGTTTCTCACATCCATAAACTTCGGTGTTTCTTTTGCCTTCTGCAAAATTTTGTGTTTGTTTCCATTCTATTTTGTCCAGAATTTTTGCTTGCTGAATGCCCAGTGGGTTTGGCTCCCTCTCCAGGCTCCAAGATATGCCTCAGATGCTGCATGTTGGTTTCAGTTCTATAGAATCTTTAATGACTTACCAAGCAAATAAATCACAGTTTACAACCATTCCGCAAGCCATGGGAACTGTTGCAGAAGCCATGTCACGCCTCTTATAGCAGCCTGTTTTTCAACGTATATCATAGCCATGGACATGGATATATGGAACTTGATATACGGCTAAAACATATTCCAGAAGATTATGACCAAAGCAGGGGTATGGAACCCAAAACAAAAAATATATAACCCAGCTAAAAAAGCAATTATATATGCCCAGCAAACAAATCTCAAACTTCTTTTTTCCGTGAATGAGCTACTTTTCTTCCTTACATGGCTCCTAATACTGAGCTTCCTAGCTGAACCGTATCATTTTACAAAATTATCCTCTTTTTGTTTGCTCTCTCAATTTCTTAGTGTTGACATATTTGGCATCTGATAAACCAAGAATAAAGATCGCCAATGAAAAAAAAAAGAATATTATAATATAAAAAGATATGAGATTGACAATATAGGAAGCACAACAAAATAAAAGGGGATAGAACTCTATCAAATGAAGAACCGGAAAGGTACTATGATATAAAAAAAGAACTTGAATGGGTTGGTGCAATTGGCAGGGATGACTTAGAGTCTCACGGTTAGATCCATGGTTATAAGTTTGATTCTTGCTTCTATGGGCCTAGACTTAATTGGTGCATGGTTTTTGTGGATAACGTTACACACCTGAGTTTGGCCTAAGCCCATAAAGTTGGGGCAGGAAATCTTCGTTACCAAAAAAGAAGAAAAATAAGGATACAAAAGAAATTATAATTAATAGTTATTTTGTATGCTACCTTTACCATAAAAAAAGGCAAAAAATTATGCCATCATCAAGGCTCAAAACAATGCAAAACTCACCATTTGATCTTGTAGATTTTTAAATTACTTGTCCCTGAAAAGGTGAGAGTCTCAATAGATTATGCAGCATACGTAGAACAATCATCTATTTAATACCAGAAGTGCTATAGATACAAGCAAAAAGTTTGAAGAATGTAGAAGGGCAGGGAGGTGGGTGGGGTGACTATTGGCTACTCCAGCTGAATGATGTGAATTACAATAGCAGCCAATGGAGTCAAATTTGACCATGGAGGGCCGTAAAAGAAGTTATCACTGCTAAACACTCACCTTGAGGTCACCTTAGAGGTGTTGGCTAATGGTTATCATACAATGTCCAAAAAATCAAGTAGTCACAGAAGAGAAGGGATGAGAGATAATCACACACAGGTAATAAGCAAGTGCCTAACACTTACCAATGCAGACTCTCCAGGCTTTATAGTAGGCTCCACACTGTCCCGAGCATAACTGTCATTTGAAGCCAGGTTAGTTTAACAGAAGAATGCATGAATGTGTATATATTTTGAAGCAACACGTAATGGAACATACATAAAAACTGAGAACATCTGTTCACTCACTTCTCCTGATGTCATCAGCTTGATTAAGTCTAAGACGACAGGACATATTTTTTATTTTTTCTTAACATAAGTTGCAGAACAAGATTCCAACTTTGAACATTATCTGATTTGTATCCCAATTCTGAATCTAATGGAGGTGTGGGACTCAAGAAAATTAACATAAAAAAAGAAGAGACTGGAGCAGCTGGCCTGATAGGCCATGAGTTTGATTTTGTGCAGTTGGTGGTATCAGTCATCTCAGCCATAAAGAAAAAGAAAGCAGCTTGGGGAAAAAGCGAAGAAGAAGAACAGAGCAGATGCAGAAAGAAAAGCAGAGGGAGGCGAGAGAACAAGGGAAAGACAAAAGTGAAGCCGAAGGAAAAAAGAAAATAAAACAAAGGGGAAAAATTATGGTGAAAAAAGAATATTGATATGGTATTTTATAATGGCAGTGAAGCTATTTTGAGTAAGTGGACATTAGTACTTTTCTTATTCCTTTCCTTAGTTAATTCCATATTTTCAAGTCAGTGACTTAAATTGATATTCAGCTTACACGATATGCTGTCAGTTTCTTTATTGACCGCATCCTTAGTTGTGTCATCGGTTGTATTCCCATGATTTCATCCAGTTATTAGAAGACATCCGTTACATACGAAATCAAATATTGTAGTATGAAAATGAATTATAGGAGCCATATCAACTTTTAAGGAGGATACATTATGGAATTTTGCTTGGAACCCAGTGTTGTTAAAGACGAAAGGGGTATCAAGATGCAAAGCGTCCCTGGGGCTTAAATGCAATGCATAGTACTAATAGAAATGAAGCGTCCATTTGTGAAATATGTATTTAATATATTATTATAAAGAATTCTAATTGTTAAAGCTAATAATAAAATAAAAATACCAAAAAATGTTTCCAATAATAACATAAACTAATAGCTCAACCAATAACATAAAAGATGATAATTGAGAAACAAAACTCACGACAAATACACAAGAATAATAAATTTATAAGCAAACTTGACATATTATTTTCAAGATACTCATAACAAAGAATCATATTTACCATCATCAAATATCATCTTCTTCTCTTTTCTTAACTTATATGTTTAAACGGCTTCATCTTTAGATATCTTTCTAAATTACAATCTTTATCATTTACAAACTCCTATGGAGCGCGTTAGAGGCACATATCATTAAGGTTTACAATATTTTTCAATTCAATGTGATGTATAGCCTCAGTTGCTCTAAAAATTTTACAAAACCTTTTTGCCAAAGAATCATTCTCAAATAAAAATTTATTATTTTATAATTGTCTCCATCCAATCTTTTAATTAATCACTTTTTACTTTTATTAATCTAAATTTCATAAACGCTAATTAGTATTAAAAGTAATAATAATATAATGATTAATTAAAAAAGAAAAAAAATTATTAACAAAAAATCTATAAAATGCCCAGGATGCATATCTTGAGCCGCAACAAAAGACACATGCACCACCACTCAAATGATCACTGTCTATGCCCAAACCACCACTCTGCCACTAAAACTGCAGTGAGTCGCAAGCCCATCTCCTGCCTCTAGCCCCTCTCTCTCTCTCTCTCTCTCCCTCTCTCTCTTGTACTGACTCAGTTGGACCACCACCGTTATGACAGAGGCAGTTGTGGTTTCGTGGTGGTGGAGGTTGTGTTCCACACCTGAAGGCTTGCCATCACTCCAGCAATGAAATTGAAGTTGAATTGTAGTCCCTATAAACTCACGGTTATTGGAGAATAGCCATCCCACTGTGAGGGCAAACCAACACATCTATTAACAGGACTGTATTTGTATCCCTCCCCCCCTCCCAACCTCATTTAGTTCCTTCCCAACCAAACATAAAGGGAAGGAAAAAATTCCCCCTTTTTTTGCTCTCTTAACTTTCTCTTTGTCATTACTCCTTAACTTGTTGCCACCATTTTTTCCCATCATACCAAACAAGGCCTTAAGAGCAAATGATCACTTAAACACTGGAAGATAATAAAATGTATCTCCTGAGTAAACAAGGTACCTTTTTTGAAAAAAATATAAAAAGAAAAACTACCACTTACGTAATTTGTCGCACGCCATTTATGACTTCCAACCGATAAAAGCTGCATCCTTTACTAAATGGGAAAGGCTTTCCCTTCCATTCTGTTATTATTTCCATGATCAGTTGCTTTAGCTTGTACAAGAAAATGGGGTTCAAGATAGCACAATTGAGCACAAATAATCGGAACCATAACTTTAATATTGAGCATACCAAGGTGCCATACAACACCAACAGCTGTTGTATCCTGATCAGAAATATCATCAATGATGAATTGAAGTTCTGTACTGATAGAATCAATGAACTTCTTGAAGAATTCTAGAACTGCCTGCACATGACCATAATCAGGAATTGAGCCTGAGAAGATAAAATAATAGAACATCAAACATAACAGTGAAAAAGGAGAAATAACTCATCACTCTCATCATTTTTGCGCTAAAAGAAACTCATCATTTTTCACTCTCCATTACCTAAGATGTTTTTATTTTACTTCTATTAACTCCATCTTGCAGCTGTGTAAAGATTCAACAGCGCACACTACCAAGAGAAAGCAATGGGCTACACCCAAAAGTCATGGACTCATGATTCATTGATACAGACGTAATAATATATGATGTACTGACACGAAAACAAATAAGCAGTTACCAGTCAAAAAGTGTAACAGGACATATGTAGAGCAACGTGTTTAACAAGGTCAATCTCATTTAATGAATATCAATTACTTAAAACATGATAATGAATGACAATAAGATAATTTTAAAAGAGTTTTAGAAAACATCAAAAGTTCATTTTTCCAAAAATATATTAAAATCTCTCCTTCACGAGCCTCCCACTTTTTCAAGTTTCAAAGCCACCCCCCAAAAGAAAATATTTTCTTTTTTTTAAGTAATTAATGACTAAAAATTAAAGCAAGAAGAACGTACAAAAAGCCAAGCTTCAAACTTCCATTTCACAAAAGCACAAAAAGGAGCAAAGTGCTAGGGCATTGGCCAAGCAATTTCAAAGGAAAAACCTTGTGCACTAGGTCATTCTTGCACTTCACCACCTCCTTGTGACTCTGTTTAATTGTTTTAATAACCTAACAAGGTGGCTAATTGATTAAACAGTTATTTTCATCCTCAACAAGAACCTAAAAAGGCAAATCTAGATATAGGCACTGAGAAAAAATAGCTTTAAAGCTCTAATATTTAGCTTGAAAAACACACACTTAATGCCTCTCTGTTTTGCCTTTTGAAATATGTTAGTACTTTTTTCTTTGATATAAATATGACAAGTCATTTGAATTCTGACCCTTGAATATTGTTGTCATTTATAGACAGAAGATTATAAGAGCAACAAGATAAAAGAGTCATTCACTATAACCAAACAAAGTGAGACGTATGTTCTAAAATCAAAAGGTAGCATACTAAAATATATAACAGTTAATCTTCCCAAAATTTCATCCACTACCACAGTCTAGAATGGTTCAATAAACTTGTCAAGCAAACTTTCAATGAGCAGCACTTTTGGCCGACATGCCTTTCGAAACAATTGGGTTTGCAATGGAGAATCAAAAGCAGATATTAGCATCTCATCATCCAAACCATCAACTTTCATAATCTCCTCATATAGCTTCTTCAAAACCAATTGGTTGTCCCTTAGCTTGCAGAATAAATAGAAGCATCCTCCATGCTATAAATGTTTCTCTAATTCAAATTTGGAATCAATTTTAACATGCACACCCTCTCAATGTGATCACGATTGCCTGGAAACAGGATTTGAATACCCTTAGTTTGGACCCTTATATTCCTTTGAATGAGGAATCCCTCAAAATCAATACCTAAAGACTTGATTGCACTACAATATCCTCAAAGCACTCAGAAAAGTCTGGTTGAGTTCATCCAAAAAACAACCAGCTCTTCACAACAAAATCAATTATAAATGAACACAAAAAAACCATCAAGTGTGGATAATTACACCAATATTTCATCCATTCTTAATAATCCAACACTTCTATTTCTCCTTGACGATATAATCAATCAATATACAAGACCCAATAATTTCAACAATAGCATATATGTAGAAAACCTTTAGAAGCCAATTCTAAAATGATGATTCAACTTAAACCCATTGCTCTAAGCAAAAAATCAAGGCCAACATCTCTTTCATTCTAGGTCAATATCTAACACAGATACACTCAGCTCCAATGGTTCAGATGAGCTGACCAGCTTAACCTTGGAAACTTCATTACACATATCACGGCAATCAGTTATCTTATTATATTCTATGACAAAATATTTGAAAAATCAACGTCACCATTAAACAGAAAGTAACAGTTCATATAGAGGATGAAAATATCAGTATCGCTATTGGTATGAATTGCAATCGTATTGGTACGAGACATATCTCTCATAGGTCTACCAATTACTTGACTGTTAGCAAGGTTCTTTGTATTTTTTCCCACATCGATATTGGATAAATCGGATAGTAAAAATTTTCTAAAAATTATAAGTTGACAAAGCTGTATTGGCCGATATATCGACTATAACGGCCAATACATAAACATATTGCGAGTTGTTGCAGTAACGGAAAACATCAATATTGTGAAGCCCCAATATCAATACATAACGACCAATATATATTGTATCGATATTTGTATCAATGGTTCATACTACTTACACAACTTTCTACTGAAATTGCTTCAATGGACACTATCTTAGGTGCACAAAGCAATATAACAAACACCCAATGTGTGTAATTTTGTAGACAAAGAAGGTGTAAGGTTTACATGTGCAGTGGCCCCTTTTACAACAACATCAACCAAATGCACTTAGCAAATAATCAGACCTCAATAAACACAGAAAAAATATGTAAGACCATCGGAGCAAGGAAGGGGGAGAGAGAAAAACATGAAATTAGCAAAAATTAAGTAATAGCTTGAGAGCGTGAGAATTACGAATGAGTGAGCCAATGGGTGAGCAATCTCGACAACATGAATGGCAATAGCTAGCAGTGCAAAATTGCCATAATTGCTGGTGTGGGAACTGTTAAGATTATTTTCTATTGCCAATATTGTACAAGCACCAGAATATTTTCCAGAGCATTTGGTTTTCCATCAGTATATGCAGCCTTAAATTTAGATGTACTTGATAACTACAAAACAAAGTACTTACCCAAAAAATATATATTCATAAAACAATATAATGTTTTCATTCTCTCATTTTTTTAGAGTTAATAGAATCAAAGTAACAATCCAATATCACTCAGATGTTGTTGACCATTAGTTTCATCAATTCATCATCCCTCCTAAAGTTGCTAAATTACATTCCATGTAATCTATTCTACACCAACTTAGCGAGAGCATTCATTTGTCATTACTAAGAGGTATCTCAATACATCATATCTATATTTAGTTATTCTAAGGTCTCTGGATTATTATAATTCTAAAGACTATATTCAAATTACTTTCACTCAAACTTTCTAGTTAGATCTATCAAAACATTATCATCTACCAACGACAGTCGCCAAAGAACCTCGGTGGATTTATCCAGCAACAGTTAGGGCTCAAAGTTTATCCTTTATACCCATTCATAATGGGTAAATCTGTGGTTTCCTCTCATAAGCCCCTTATTCAAGTCATCACCTACTGCACTTTTTTTAACTGACATCATAAATATCCTTAATGGCATCTATATGGTACTTGCTTCTTGTTCTAAAATCCACCATAAATCTCATCAAGGTAATTGTTAGAATATAAGTTAGTATTAGAATATTTGTTAGAATTACTCTTAAATTATGCTTTGGGATATAATAAGTAATATTCCTTTGTAAGAATTATTTAGTATTTTTAACATATATAAATAATCCTATATATACATGTGAATAATACCAACCCAAATATGGGATTCTCCAATCTTTCTTTATTTCATAAGTTCCACATCATACTAGAGAAGGTTATTTTCTTAACCCTAGCTGCCACTGCTGCGCATCAGTGATTTCCTTTTAATGAAAAAGCACCTCCTGTCTATTAGCAAAAGACCCAAAGCAATTTCTCAATTTCTTAATGCAATGCACAAAAATCCATACCATTAGTATCACAAAAACCCTAAAATCTTAGTGATAAATTTTGATTCTCCTTATTTAAACTTTCGATTGGTCATATCTCCATTTTGGTGGTCAATTCATACTACTCTGCAATATATGATGAGTTTTCAACAGCTTCCCTAGAGGTTTGTAGATTCTTTTGTGATTTGCTATTGACTGTTCCTGCAACAAAGAAATATTTGGGGAGGTAGTTCGATTTTTGTTGCTCCTACGAGATTCTTTCGTGATTTATTAACTTTGATTCTTTCGTGGTTTGTGACATAAGCAACAATTTTAGATTTTGATTGTCCCTAGAAGCTGATTTTGGTTTATGGTAGCAGCAATTTTACTTGGTTGGCATTCTATGTTAAAGCTCTTCACCAATAGCAGCAATTTATCTTATTTGATAGATGGCCTATTATGGGTATAATATTGGAAGTGTATGGTTGTTTTGTCATCTTCCGTGGATTTGGCTCGTATAATTTCAGATTCTAGTCAGATTTGTTCTCCTAATTTGCTGATTCTAGTTACTTTTGAGGTTGTATATGCTCTTTAAAACGATTTTGTTACTTTTGACTATGCTTGTGTGATTATATATTGTTTATTTATGGCTTCTAGATCCATATTTGGTAATCGTGGTAGTAGAAGCAATAATGGAATATGGATTTGCTTTTATTGTGGTAGAGTGGGTCGTACCTGAAATAAGTACTGGTTGTTACATAAGAAACCTGCTACAACTCCTAATCATATTGCTACTACACTTGTTCAATCTCATAACCGTACAACGTTTCTGTCAGTGTCCTCTCGAGCTTGAGTCATTGGCTATGGTACCTCTGATCATATATATCTTGCCTAATTACCAACTATGTTCTACTATTCTCGATGTTGTTTTTGCTAATGGCTCATTTACAAATGTCAAATTGATTTTGCCCTACTGACATAGACTTTGCGTCTTTATCTGTTCCTTACTTGCCAAATTTTCCTTTCATTCTACTATTAGTTAGTAAATTACTCAATTGTTATGCAATAGTTTTCTCTACTCACTATAAGTTTTAAGAACTTATTACAATAACGGTTATTGGTAGAGGTCATTACGACTCAAGAGGCCTCTACTTGTTTGATGCATACCCCAATCCTATTATCTATTCTAATGTCACTTCTACACTGTTTGATCTTCGCTATAAATTGGGACATCCATCTCTTTCTAGTCTAAGAAAGTTATATCCATTTTTAACGTCTATTACTAACTTGTTTTGTGAGTCATGTTGGTTTGCAAAATACCATTGTAAGTCATATTCTCCTCGAGTAAATTCATGTGCCTCAAACCCTTTTTGAGTTAGTTCACGTAGACGTCTGGTGACCATGTCTAGCTTCATCCAAGATGAGACTTTATTATTTTGTTATATTTATTAATAACTACTCACGAGTTACCTCACTATACTTGATGAAGAACCATTTTGAGTTATACTCCATTTTATGTGCATTCCATGCTGAAGTTCAAACCCAATTTTCTACTTCTATACATACTTGAAGGAGTGATAGTAGCTGTGAATATTTTTTTGCCACTTTTTTGTCCTTCCTAAAACAGCATAGGATTTTTCAATAATAAAACAAAATGGCTGAGAAGAAAAATAGGCACTTAATGGAGGTTGTTAGAACTCTCTTATTCAAAATAAGAGTTCAGAAAAACCCTTCAGAGTGATGCAATACTAACAACTTGTTGTCCTATTAATTGAATGTCATTTGTTGACACTAAGGAGGAGATTCCTTACATGTGTTGTTTCTTAAGCCATTACATTTTCTTAAGCCACACATGTGTTCTTATGTCTGTTAATTTGGAATCAGGTAACCAAGCTTGATTTCGAGTTGAAGCGGTGTATTTTTTTTAGATATCCTTGTACTCATAAAAGGTATCGGTGTTTCTCTTTAGAGTTAGGACATTTTAAATTGTCCTCTGATATCATATTTTATGAGTCCACACATTGTTATACAAATTTATTTTCAAAGAATTCATCTCTAAGTATCCCTCCCAATGACAACATTCTTATATATGAGATTGTTCATCAGGATGTATCTCATATACCTATGTCACGTGTCTCCTTGTCCTTATATTATTCAGGCATATTGATTCTTATCTGAGAGGAGGCCTTAAGCTGACCGCTATAGATTCTGACCATGAGCTAGCTATTCCAACTATAGATACTATTGTTCCTGATGAGGAAAAAATTTAAGATCTTACAACTGCATTACAGAAAGGTCATCACAATTGTATTCAATACCCATTGTCTATTACATTATCTTATGCTAGCATTTTATCTTCGCAGCAGGCGTTTTTGTCTGCCTTTAACTCTATTAGTGTACCTCGATCTATATCCAAGATTATTTCTCATTTTGATTGATGGACAATTATAGAGAAAGATATGGCTACACTTGAGTATAATCACACATGAGAGTTAGTCTCTTTGTCTTGAGGGAAGAAACCTATTGGGTGTAAATAAGTTTACATAGTAAAAGTTAACCCAGATGTTCGTTAGCTCGGCTTAAGCCTATCTCATAGCTAAAGGATATGTTCAAACATATGGTATAAACTACACTAATACTTTTTTAACTGTCACAAAGTTAACATTTATCAGGCTTCTCATTTTTTTGGTCTCTACTCATCATTGATCTTTACATGAATTAGACGTAAAGAGTATCTTTCTATATGGTGATCTTTAAAAAGAGATTTATTTGGATCAACCTCTAGGGTTTGTTGCTTAGGAGGAGTGTGCATCTGTTTGTCAGCTAAGAAACCCTTATATGGTTTAAAACAATTCTTGTGAGTGTGACTCAGCAAATTTAGTGAAGCAGTATCTAAATCTAGGCTCTTTCATTGTAACGACGATCACTGTGTTCTATTATCATTCCATTGCTAGGAGTATTCTTCTTGTTTAGTGGGCAGATGATATTGCAATTACTTGTAATAATAGTACTGGCATCACAAATCTAAAAATATTCCTTTAGAATTAATTTCAAACCAAAAATTTCAAGAGTTTGCATTATTTCTTCAATATCAAGGTTCCTAGATACTATTGTGGCATCTCTTTTTTGCTAAGAAAGTACACGGTTGATTTACTTCGACAAACTAGTATGTTGAATTGAAAACCTTGTGATACACCTATGGATATAGAAATTATCACCAAAAGCTGAGGACATCTTTGCTGAACCAAAAAGATACAGATGACTAATTGATAAACTTAATTATCTTAATATGACTCATCTAGATATTGCATTATCTGCTAGTGTTGTGAGTAAATTTTTTTCTCTTCTCCTTATATTTCTCATTGGGATGTTATAATACATATTATGAGATATCTTAATAGTAAACTAAGACAAGACTTGTTGTACAGTAATCATGGTCATACTCAGGTTGAGGGGTTCTCTGGTGTTGATCGGGCAGGGTCATCATATGATAGGAAACCTACCAGTAGCTATTACATGTTTGTTGGGGGCAACATTATGTTAAGGAAAAAGTAAGAAATAAAATATAATAGCTAAATTAAGTGTAGAATCAGAATATCGTGCATAGACCCATGTAACTTGTAAAGTAAAGTGTATTCGACAATCACTTGATTCTCTTGAGTGTAAGAGTTTTGGATCTTTTTAGTTGTGATACAATAATCAATCGGCCATCATATTATATCTAATCTAGTATTTCATTAGTGCACCAAGCATATTAAGATGAATTGTTAATTTGTTTGTGAGAAGATTCAACAGGACTTAATTCAAATCCGTCATGTGAGTACTAAAGATCAACTTATCGATATTTTAACCAAATATTTAACTAGAGTTAGAGTTACATACATTTGCAACAAGTTGAGCATGATTAATATTTGTGTTCCAACTTGAGGAAGAATATTAGAATACAAGTTAGTACTAGAATATTCATTAATATGCTCTTAGAATATGTTTCTGGATACACTAAGAAATATTTATTTGTAATGGTAGTTTAGTATTTTTGACATATGTAAATAACTGCATATATGTGTGTGTGAATAATGCTAAACCAAATATGAGATTCTCTCATCACTCCTTATTTCATAACTTTTAAACACTACCTCAGGGCTTGTNTGGAAATTGTTATTCTTCGTGCGTGGGAATAACAATGTGAAAATAATAATTTCCCGAAAATCGTTATTCCTATTCAAAAGCTTCCATCCAACCCATGTCATGGGGTAAGAGTATATTTCAAACAATCTGCTAGATATATACGAATGATATCATAACCCTAGTTTTTCAGATATCCTCAAGACGAAAAGAGTGTGTGTTACCTTGCGGCCAACAAAAGGCCGAGGGAAAATGAGATCCTCGTAGACGCAGTTTTCGGCAATGAGGCCTTCAACAGCGGCGAGTTCATGGCTGTTGATTCCTCCATAGAAGTTGGTCACAACATCGGAAGCGGAATTCAACCGCGCCGAAGGCGTTAAAATTTTGTCAGCGCCAGAGATTGACTCCGCTGTTGGGCTTCCTGACGAAGCCTGGATTGTGAACCTCGGCGTTCCCTTATATACTGTTCTGAGTACAACTGTTCTGTTTCTTCTCACGTGAATGCCGTCTTTAGGGTTGGAAGAATAGGATGCTACGAGGTGCATCTGAGGAAGCAGACAGAGACTTGGGTAGGAAACTTTCCCATGGAAGTGGAACGTGCAGCTGCTGATGAGTGACATAACGGTGGCTTTCCCGAGGATAATCCACCTCTTGCCGCGATGCCGTTTGTAATTGATTAATGGCTGAACGGAAAGTGTTTGGAGATAACTCTTTTACACACTTTTTTAGATATCGATGTATATTTTTTTTAATAAATAAATAATTAATTATATAAAATGTTTAAAATATATTTTCTTGACGCTACCGGGGCAAAAATGTCAAATTCATTTCGAACTATATGAATAAGTTTTTTAATTATTATGATGATGGCTCTCGAAATCCAAGGCCCAACATTACAATTGTAGGGCCAGAGGGTCACATGGGTAAGCAGGCCCAAGAGGCCCACAAACCCAACTAGGCCCAAATAATGAAGTTTGTTCCGAGCGCCTGCAGGACTAAACTACGCAGTCAAGAATGACACTGGTGGTCCGAGAGGACGCTTTGACCCACGTGAGAACGAGGACAGCCACGAAAGCCAAAATGACCGAGAATGCCAGCTCGGATGACTTGCGCAGCACGCGCTACCACGACTAATCAACGGCCTCTGACACGCCGTACCTGCAGGGCTTGCGCCCCTGCATGCCGTATCTGCAGGCTGTGACAGGTGTACCTGTCACAGCCGCATCTACAGTAGTGGTGGTGGCAGGCGGCTCTGACGTGCAAGTGCCACGTGTCACCTCTCTAACAGCATCACATTCCCTATAAATAGGCCCTTTCAGGCTACTATGAGGAGATTCAGAAAAATTTTCATCTGAGCACACTCGAGCGGAGAACAGTTGAGAGAAAAGAGAAAAAGTGAAGGGAGAAAGAAAAGAAGCCAGACTTCTCACACTGTAATTCCCTGTGAAAAAGAATAACTCTATAGGTTCTCGTTGTACTCCACCAAAATAGTGAAACTTCTCGGACTTTCCGTCCAACGCCGTGGTTTTTACCCCTTTTTATATAACGGGGTTTTCCACATAAAATCGTGCATTCTCTCCGAGTCCTCGTACTCCTACTTCATCGCTCGTTCTTTATTCATTCTGTGTTGCCCGTTTCTGTCCGTCCACAAACACACAAAACCGCTCACACCCTGAAAGACGGACGGCCAGAGCTCACGGACGCAACATTGGCGCCGTCTGTGGGAAGCGACTAAAAGTCTGCTTTTCACACCTTTCCAAAAGTACGCAAACAGCACAACTACTTCAACTTCAAGCTTCGAAATGGTAAACACGATGGCACAAACGAGTGCACCCGCGAAAGGGGTGGCCTCACACGGTGGCGGCCCTGATCCCTGCGCTAGGGTGGGGAATCACCCTGACCCTGTAGTTAGGGGCTTGGCAGCCAGGATAGAAGGCATGTCCCAGGCCTTCAACACGCTCTACTCCAAGATCGAGCAGTTCAGGGGGGGCTCCCGATAGGGCCTCCCAGGCTAAAGCATCACAGGGCGGGAACAGAGAGGGCAATCGCCGCGAAAGGCCACCCAGTAGACGTGACAACCCGAGGACCCAGGTGGCCTCCAGCAGTAAAGCCTCGCGGAGGGTTGAGGGTCATGCAGGTCCTCGGGTCCGAGAAGAGAGCCCCGAGAGGTGCT
>JAODPA010158764.1:0-14385 GCA_025585075.1 Nepenthes mirabilis
GTTAAATTATCATCGTCTATAATAAATATAACTGTATGTAATTAATTACTATCTATTAAAATTTGAGAATTTTATATTATAAAAAGACAAAGGCTGCTGTTTTTTTAATTCTGAACAATCCTTGCCTCTCATCTTCTCTATCTTTGCTCCTATTTTCATTCCATCGGCTATGGAGTTGGAAAGCATTTTTCATTTCCTCGATAAGAAGACTATTTTAGTCACCGGTGGAGCTGGATTTTTAGCAAAGAGTTCTCTTTCCCTCCCCTCCCCCTCTCTTTCTCTGTATATTTTATGTGTGTATCTCTTACCCACGCTTTACAAATGGTGACATGTTTCCCATGTAGCTTGACTATTCCGTTGTCTCTTAAGCAGCAATCGAAAGGCTAAACGTGTCGCAGTCGATCAGGCCCTCTAAATGATATACAATATATTTTATCTTCATTTATTCTTCGTTATTTTCCTTTTGGAGTGGCATGTATAATATTTTTTCTTGATTTTTGTGGGTGATAGTATTTGTAGAAAAGATTCTGAGGAGCCAACCGGATGTGAAGAAACTCTATCTTTTGTTAAGGGCGACTGATAATAATGCAGCCACTCAGCGTCTGCAAAATGAGGTACATATACTTGCATAATTGAATTTATCAACAAATAAAAATGTTTCTTTTTCTTCTTTATTTTAAATTTATTTTTAAATAATTTTGAAAATAAACTTATGATAATCAATGTCATGATTGTTATATTATGATCTAAAGATTATAAATTTAAATTATAAAAAATAGTCTCCAAATATTATAGAAATAAAATAACCGATCATCCAATAACTAATATAACAATAAATCTCGTATATTAAGACATTTTATTTTTGGAATCAAACCAATTTAGTGCATATCTCACAATACATGCCTGCACTTGTATATTCTTGATAGGTTCAACATGGATCTGGGCTAGAACCAACGAGGCCCAACCAATTATAGATAAGCCCCAACAAGCGAGCAAGCCCAATCATACAGTAGCAACCCAAGAAAATTAGGGCAAAGTCCATAAGGCTCCCCGGCATGCGTCCATTCAGCTTCGTCTGCGCCTCTATAGGAGCTGTTGCAGACTGGCAACATAGGAGGCGTCGGCTCAAGAAATGTCAGTCAAGAGAAAATAATGTCAACGTTGAAAAGACGCAACGCATGCCGTCCCTACAGACGCTCGACCAATTCATGCAAAGGTTAAGCAGGCCAATGTCGGCCACGACCAAAGATGGTCCCTACACCACCAGAAGGCAACAACGGACACCAGTGGTTATTGCTAGCGCTCAGTGGTCAACGAATCACGGCAAGTCACTTGTTGGAGATTCTTGCACCCAAAAGCCTTCTCCACGGAGCTTACAAATGTCTTCTCCCTCAACACAGCAAAGGGGGGCAGATGATCTTAATCCTGATCTAGATCCTTGAGCTCTCAAACCCTTGTTCAAGTACCAAAAAGATCAATCCTAATATCTTGCTCTCGAGAACGACAAGGAGAAAGAACTACCTTTCTTCCCTCGAATTGATGCCCTAATATAGCGATGTTAGTGAGTCACTCGTAGCAGTACAAAAAGAGGAGCAAAAGCCTCCTTCTGGTGACACACGCACACCCTACATATTTGCATATGTGCATTCTCCATTATGTTTACTTCCATGCTTGCATCTTTCCATCCCTTAGTAAAGATTTTTGACTTAAGCGTTAGAATATTTACGGATGGAAAATATCCCACTGTCCATTGACCTGTTGTTTGTAGTTTGTGGTGTGCATGGCCTAAATTGAAGGTACACGGAGACCAGACCAATTCGTGATCCACCTGAGTCGAGAAATTCGAAGGCTCTCTAATCCGCATGAGAACCCAGATCCACAGAAGCGTCATTGGTGCCGTCTGTGGGAACGACTAAAAAGTCCAACCAATCCTCATAACAGCCACTCTCTTACTTGAAAGATGGTTAACACTAGAGCACAGGTTAGTACACTGGCGAGGGACACCACTACCCATGGCGATGACTCCTCTGTGGGTAGTTGAGCCAGCGAGCAGTCTATGCCAGACGTGTGAAAGCTGGTAGATGACGTGAATGACATGAAGTAGATACTTCAGGCACTGTGTGTATGGGCTAGCGTGTAGTGCATAGGGACCCCCCTCCAAGGCCCCAGGTGTCGACCTTTAGACGAAGGGGACCGGAGCGAGAGCCCCAGCAGCAAGAGTGACCAGGCTTGACGATGCTGGGGTCTAGGCGGCCTCAGGTAGTAGGGCCCAAATGACAGCTCAAAGCCTTCCGAGCGGGGACGTGACGGAAGAAAGCTAGGAGTAGTGGAACCTCTGCAACTCCTGCAACGACAGGAGGCTCGCGACCAAAGGAAAGGGCTCATGCAGTTTGTGGCCGCCCTGTGCGGGCTACTGGTATGACCTGCACGACCTCCAAGAGAACTCTGAACTCTGAGACTTCATCAATGCAAAGAGGAGCGGGCTCATTCCTCGGATAGAGGAGAAGGTGGAAAAGTTATGACAGCACGTGTTTAAGGGGGAGGCTGGATGATAGGCACTCAACTTGAGGAGGTCGCCGTTCGCCATGAATATCCGGAAGTAGCCACTCCCCCTCAAATTCAAAATGCCAATGTTGGACACATACGACAGAAGCACAGACCGGATAGATCACCTGGACTACTTTCGGACGCTGTTGTACTTCCACGGAATAAGCGACGTAGTTATGTGCCAATACTTCCCCTTGACACTTAAGGGGGATGTCAGGTTTTGGTTCCATGGCCTTCAACCCAACTCCATCCGATCCTTTGACGAGCTTGCCAATTGCTTCCTTTGCTAGTTCACCTCTTGTCGGAAGGAAGAGAAGCACCCGTGGCACCTCGTCCACCTTTGCCAAAATCCAGAAGAGAGTTTGAAGCGGTTTCTTAATTGCTTCACCACAGAAGTAAGTCGAATCCCCCAACTCTTTGACGAGATGAAGCTGAACGCCTTTTTCGTCATGTTGGCGGTTGGGGAGTTCTTCAAGCACTTGGCGCACCAGCACTCCCAGACCTTCCGAAAAGTTGAGGCCATCTCTTGGGCCTATATTTTGGTTGAAGAGGCTAACGAGGCAAAGCGTTCCAAGTGCATGGACCGATAGTCGGAAGGGCCAACCATTAGGAAGAAGAGAAACAGAGATGGCGGTTACTCTCGGGAACCTTGCAAGCAATCACGGTCGGAGCCGAGTATCCGAAGGGAGTACAGGCCCATGACCCTGATGCCTTTGAATGACACTCGCTCGAACATTCTAATGTAGATCTAGGATGAGAAGTTTGTGAGGTGGTCCAAAGCATCGAATAACCCGGAGGTTGGAGACTAGATGAAGTATTGCCATTTTTACCGATCTCTGAGACATACCACGGAGGATTGTCGGACCCTACAGAAGAAAATCGAAGACGTGGTCCATCGGGGGCATCTCACAAGGTTCTTAAGAAGCTCGGGGCAGGCCCCCGAGGTCGTCGTCGACAAAGCTAGAGATTTGCTGAGGAACCGTGTCGCTGCTAGTGTTATCAGCATGATCTCAAGCAAGCCGACCAGAAACAGCGGCAAGGATCGGCTCGAAGCCATATCCAGCAGCAAGAGCGCGGGGGTACAGGCTAGGACTGATGTTATTAGTTTTAGTAACAACGATATGACACATATAACATTCCCTCATTCATACCCTTTTGTTGTATCAGCTCTCATTTCAGATGGGATACTTGACTACCAACTGAAATAAGTTTTATTGATAATGAAAACTCTTAAAATTTACTGTATTTTGATACTTTTTTTAAACTTGGACTAAAAAAGGGCTAGATGCGAGTAGCCGAGGGTCTATTGTATGACCTGGACAATAAATCAGTGCCCGTATAAGAAGAGATCCAATTAGAAGTCACGATGGAAACCCACCCGCGTATAGTTACTTGAACAGTCACGTTCCTCATTGTTGACTTGCCGTTAGTTTACAACACCATTCTGGGCCAACTGTTCTTGACCACTTTCGGGGACATAATGTCGATCCCTCACTTGAAGGTGAAATGCTTGACTCCATACGAAATGGGGGAGGCGTTGGGCGACCAAATTATGGGACGGACGTGCTATCTATCTTAGATCGCTCCTGCCGCACCTAACCAACCGGCAGAAGATCTAGACTTTCGCAATGAAACAATGCTGCAACAGGCCCAGTTCGGCAAGGCGACGGAGCTAGTCCCCCTGGACCCCAACGAACTTGAGAAGTGCTTGCACATTGGCAGTTCCTTTTCAACACTGGTCCAAAACCAGCTTGTGGACTTCTTCATGTAGAATCTGACGTCTTCGCGTGGGTCCCTGTTGATATGCCCGTGATACCAATTGGGGTAATGATCTATAAGTTGGGCCTCGATCCCTATCATAAACTAGTCAAGTAGAAGCACAGGAACCACTCTTTTAAAAAGTTGATAGCCATACGGGAGGAAGTGAAGAAACTCTTAGACGCGAGGTTCATAAGAGAAGTCTTAATACTCGGATTGGCTGTCGAACGTCGTCCTCATGAAGAAATGCAACGACAAGTGAGGAATATGCGTCGACTTTACTGATATGAATAAAGTCTACCCAAAGGACGACTTTCTACTTTTACGGATCGACCAACTGGTAGACTCCATGTCCGGGCGCAAACTCCTGAGTTTCATGGATGACTACTCAGGCTACAACTAGATAAGGATGAGTTCGGACGATGAGAAGCACATCTGATTCATGACCTATCAGGGGATCTACAACTACAATATTATACCCTTTGGGATAAAGAACACTGGCACAACCTACTAGAGGCTAGTAAATAAAATATTTGAAGCCCAGATAAGAACGAACGTGGATGTGTACGTAGAGACTTGCTTGTCAAAAGTAAACTCACCGATGACGACGTTCGTGATCTGGCGGAGACCTTCGAAATGTTTCAAACCTACAGGATGAAGCTCAACCCATCCAAATGCGTGTTCGGGGGGACCTTCAAAAAGTTCTTGGAATTCATAGGATCCCAGCGTGGCATTGAAGCAAACCTAGAGAAAATCAGCATGAATTCTCCGCAGATTGTAAAGGAAGTCCAGAAACTCACAGGGAGACTCGCCGCGCTCTCACGATTCCTGGACAAATCCGTAGAGAAGTACTTATCGTTCTTCAAGGCCCTTAGAGGGACGAAGGTAGCCGGATTCCAGTGGACGGATGAGTGCAAGGTTGCGTTCTAGGAGTTAAAAGAATACCTCAGCAATCCTCCGCTTCTAACCTCCCTTTTGGAAGGCAAGGGCCTATATCTTTACCTGGCGGTATCAGACATGGCCCTAAGCTCGATTCTTATTCAACAGTAGGGTAGCGTGCAGCAACCCGTATACTACCTAAGTAAATTACTGACAAACATGGAGTCTTGCCGCCCTTATGCTGAAAGAATCACTCTGGCCCTCATCTATTCTGCCTAAAAGCTGCAGCCATATTCTCAAGCACACTAAATCGTCATGTTGACCAACCAGCCTCTGAAGGCGGTCTTATAGAAACCTGAGACGTCCGGACGGTTAGTCAAATGGGCCATAGAGCTATGTGAGTTCGATGTGGAGTTCCGACCAAGGATCGCCTTGAATGGAAAGGCCTTCTCAAATTTTGTGGTTGAAATGGCGACTCCTACTCTTGATGTCCCGGACAAGGTCAATGGCGCAGGCACTGCAAGTGCCCATGAGTGGATCTTCCACGTTGATGGATTGTCCACGTGAGGCATGGGGGCTAGAGTTGTACTTAGATCCCCCGACGGCTCAGAGATCAAATACTCTCTAGTGCTCGAGTTCCCTGTCACCAATAATGTGGCGGAATACGAGGCCTTCCTTGCAAGGCTCAAATTTTCCAGGAAATACTCAGCGAAGGCACTGGTCGTATATAGTGACTTGGAACTAGTGGTTAATCAGATTCAAGAAGTCTTCAAGGCGTCAAGTCCTCAACTTGCCAAGTACCTATCGAAGGCGAAGGCCCAGGCCTAGGTGTTCAACAAGTTTAGATGGTGCACATCCCAAGGGCAGAGAATTGGAAAGCCGACCAGTTGGCAAAGGACGCAACAGCTGGGTCTCAGGAGCAGTGCACCAGGAGCATGCGAGAAGTCCTAGCCCTACCCAACATTGATGACCCGGGACGCGAGATGCTGCAGGTAGCAGAGGGAGACAAATGGATCACCCCGTACAGGAAATACCTGACCGATGGAATGCTGCTGGAAAGCCCTAAGGAGGCTAGACGATTAAAAAAGACGGCTGAATGGTATATGATCATCGACGAAAAATTGTATAGACGAGGACACTCAACCCCGTACCTAAAATGCCTCTCGCCCGAAGAAATCAAATATGTGCTGAGCGAAGTCTACCTCAGCATATGCGGCTTGCATGTCGGAGGAAAAACTTCACATTTAAAATCATACGACAAGGTTTGTTCTGGCCGACGATTAAGCGAGACGTCATGGACTTTGTCAAAAGGTGAGAGAGCTGCCCAATCCATGGGATCATGAGCCACCAGCTACACACGGAGTTGCAGAGCTTGCAGGCCTTGTGGCGGTTCACACAATCTTGGGCCCATGCCCTTGGCTTCCAGGCAGAGAAAATTCCTCATCATGGGTATCTACTATTTTACCAAGTGGGTCGAAGCAACCCTTCTTGCGTGCATAACCGAGTAGAATGCAATGGAGTTTGTCCGTCAGAATATTGTTTATTAGTTTGGGATTCCCAACGTTGTAGTCACCAACAACGAAACCCAATTTACCGACAAACGATTTACCAAATACCGCACAAGATTGTGCTTCAGGTTGGTCTACACGTCCATGGCATGTTCATAGGCTAACGACCAGGTCGAAGTGACCAACTGGACGCTCCTGCATGGGCTGAAGACTAAACTCGAAGACGAAGGGGCTCCTGGGCCGATAAGCTACCATCCGTGCGATGGTCGTACCGAACGACCCCGAGGGAACCAACATGGGAGACACCCTTTAGTATATGTTACGGAGCCAAAGCGGTCGTCCCCGTCGACATAGGGCTACCCAGCCTGCAGATTGAGTGCTTCGACCCCGTTAGCAACTTGCAGCGGCTCAGAGAGCACCTAGACCTACTTCCGAAAGCCTGCGATACGGCGTGGCTAAGGATGGCGGCCTATCAACAGTGTATCTCTCGATAGAATAATAAGTGGGTGAAAGTTTGCTCGCTCGAGGTCAGAGATTTGGTCTTGCTGGGTGTAGAGACAATAGGCAAAGTTACCCATAGGATCAAACTCTTCCCGAATTGAGAGGGGTTGTTCCTTGTCTCAGTGATCCTCCAAAATATGGTGTATAAGCTATGCACCCAAGACGACAAACTGCTCCCTTGAACCTAGAACGCCACCACTTTAAAAAATACAACCAATGATCCATGGACATGCCCAAGTAAGGTGTGCATAGATGGTCGGAGTGCTTGTACATGTATTATGTCTTCATTAATAAAATCATTGTTTTCATTTTCTTGTTTGATTATGTATGCATGCATGCTTGTCATTTGAAAGATTAAAAATGACCTAGACTGCCCGTAAGTCCGGGAGACACTCATCCCCCTGTAAGAAAAACCTTGTCCCTGTGTTGAGCAACCCACAAGCAGCCAAACTCCCAACGTCAGCTCCGCGCTGAAAGGTCGTTAGAGGCCGTTGCAAAACCTCGGCCCTAC
This sequence comes from Nepenthes mirabilis, assembly GCA_025585075.1. Classification (NCBI taxonomy): domain Eukaryota; kingdom Viridiplantae; phylum Streptophyta; class Magnoliopsida; order Caryophyllales; family Nepenthaceae; genus Nepenthes; species Nepenthes mirabilis. The sequence goes on from JAODPA010158764.1 coordinate 7,705, forward strand.
GCTAAGCATCCCATTAGTTGTCGAACTCAGAACAACGGCTCCACGCTGAAAGGCCCTTAGTGACTGCGAAACCTTGGCCCAGCACTGAGCGACCCATTAGCGGTCGAACTGAGAACTTCGACTCAACGTCGAAAGGCCCTTAGCGGCCACGAAACCTTAGCTCTGTGCCGATCGACCCATAAGCGATCGAACTCTGAATGTCGGCTCCACGTCGAAAGGCCCTTCGCGGCCGAGAAACCTTAGTTCCGTGCCAAGTGACCCACATGTGGTCAAACAAGCAGGCCAGAGGCCTCTGGAAGCTTCCACGAAACGACCATTGAAACCTTATGGGGTCTAAGTGGTAGGCGTGTGGCGATCTTCTTCTAAAGAGGGGAGCACCCTCAGTCAATGACGGTCAACGAGCTAGGACCATGCGCACGTGATCGATGATGCCTTGAGTAGGCCTGAGTGCCAAAATGGTGTTGGGCGCGTAACGGCCTAAGTCCCAGAGTCTGGATACTGTGATCTCAAAACCTAACTGGCCCTTGGAAGACTACACCTCGGGCGTGTGGTGACATCCAACTCACTGGACAGAGCACCCCATTAGACGTGAGATGCGACAACATTCTCAATCGAGGACGAGCACAATGAGAACGGCTCCCATATCGAGCTTTGGCAACGATAGTGACACAACTTAGCTGACACAACAAGAGGAACAATATCATTCAGAGACACCGGAAGGCAAAAAAAACTGAAAAAAAAAGAGAAGGGAAGAAAAGAAAGTATACTTTATTGATGTATACTTCCAACGCTGTGTAGCTGCCCGCTTGGCCTCCTCTCGAACTCGATGGATGCGCTCGTCCCATTGAGAAAGTGCCGCATGGATGTATCAAATCGCGTCCGAGGTCTGCAAAAGAGAAAAAGGACAAAAAACTCATAAATCTTGGCAACATGGTGAAACATTGCAGAAAAGAGATCTGTAAACAAATTCTCTACTTGATGAACAAAGAAGTCATACCTCAATGAAAGGCTCCTCCATAGCGCTAGGCGAGTCTGACACGACCCTAGGTGTAGGCACGCTTGGGGGCTTGGTAGATCAACGTCCTCCTCTATCTCGCTCACCAAAACCTCACCGACTGGAGGTTAGATGGCAAACCCTTCGGACGCGCAAGCCTCCACTACAAACTCAGGCTCCACAACGAGGGGCTCGGGTGGCTCCACAACTTGCGCGATGGCTATCTACAGGGAATTCGCAGGAGTAGCATCAGCCTCATGGTCGTCTACCTCAACAAGCTCTTTGGAGCCGATTGCCACCCCCTCGATTCCCTCCATGACATCCTCTCCGACAAGGTTAGTTGGCTCCTTGCCATGGCAAGGTCCTGCCTCAATGTCAAAAAGGGGACTTAGCGCAGATCCCTCACCCAAGGAATGGCCAGCAAAGGGGACGCCATACTCAGCTAGAGTAATGGTCGGAATCGGTGGACACTCAGTATCACCCTCTGGTGGCTGGGACCTTGGCACCTACGTCGTGACAGTAGTTCTTACGGGAATCATATGGGCATACTTGGCGGACTGAGCTGATACTACAGGCAAGATCAAGGTCCTCCTGCTCGAAGTGCCTCCTACTCGCCTGATCCTTTTTAGGGCTGCTGCGTCCTTGTCAGAAGAGATGAGAGATGAGGTCAACGCTGGCAAGTCACAACCTATGTCGTCTCGACAGACGCTTGACCAATCCAAGCAAGGTCAAGCAGGCCACTGTTGACAATGCCCAACGACGGTTCCCACGTCACCACAAGGTGACAATTAACACCACTGGCACGGCCAGCGCTCAGTGCTCGGTGAATCTCGACAAGCCACCTGTTAGAAATTCTCGTGCCCAAAAGCCTCCTCCACATGGCCTACAAATGTCTTCTCCCTTAGCAGAGCAAAGTGGGGAGGATGATCTTAATCCCGATTTAGATCTCTGAACTCTCGAACCCCCGTTTAAGTTCCAAAAAGATTGATCCTAACATCTTGCTCTTGAGAACGACGAGAAGAAAGAACCCACTCTCTTCCCTCGAATCAACGCCCCAATACAACAACATTAGTGAGCCACTTATAATAGTGCAAAAAGGGGAGCAAAAGCCTCCTTTTGGCAACACACGCACACCCTGCATACTTGCATACATGTATTTTCCATCACGTTTACTTCCACACTTGTATTTTTTATATCCTGTGGAAAAGATTTTTGACTTGAGCGCCGGAGTGTTTACGGTAGAAGCGTATTTCGCCATCCTCTAACATCTTTTTTATAGTTTGTGGTGCATAAGGTCTAGGTTGAAGGTATGCGGAGAATGAACCCATTCGTGATCCACTCGAGTTGAGGAATCCGAATGCTCGCCAATCCGCACAAAAATTCGGACCCAGGAACATATCAATTCTTCTCCTCTTCCTAGGAAATTGAAATTATATCTACCTCGAAACCTATGGATGGAAACTTCTTTTTGGCGGAAATTTTGAGATGGATTTGGTGAGTTATGAAAAAACACAAGTGACCGACAATTTGAAAGAGAGGAAAGAAGAGAAATAGTAGGTTTTGAGTACTTCCTTGGGTGTTTGATCATATTTTTTTCTTTATCATGTTAGGTATATATTCTACTATTTGTTTTAAAATACTTGCACTTGTGATTTATTTCCATTTTCTCTTACCGTAATCATTGCTTGATTTACCATACTTTGTGAAAAATCCCAATATGTTTTGGATAGGTGTTGTTGTAATCAACTCATTTATATCAAAAGTAATCTTTAACCTTTAATTATAAAGGCGTCCATAAAATTTGTGTATTCTTCAATTTTTTTTTATTATGATTGATTTTTGTTATTTCACTTCCATAAAAATTCATACAAATGGTTCAATGATTGATTCTTGCAGAATTGTTTTCTTAACTTTGTGTTCCATCAAATTTTTAGGGACGGTTTCCAACAAGTTGTTTCATAAAGATGGGGTAGTTTCTTGCTTTTATTTGAAATGATGGAGGGCATAAATAATATAATTTAGTTGAATAGTACAAACTTTGATATCTTAAGAAGTAATATAAAAATTTACTATTTGTTAAAATAGAATACATCTTTTGGTGTTTGCTATTTGTAGATACATCAAGCCATTTGTTGATAGTAATGCGTATAATCATATTTGGAATAAGTAATATGCACAAACCTTGCAAGATAAACTCAAGTGTTGTATGCTTGAAAGACATATAATAACAAATTGTATTTACTAATAAAACTAATGCAATTGAAGAACAGATAAAGAAGCTTCATTGCTAACCATTTGAATGAGTTCTAAGATAACATTAATTAGCTATCTAACACTGGCATTAAATTTGATGATGAGTTTTTCAAATTGTGACTACTGTAGACTTTAGCACATTGTTGAGAGATTCTTTGGATCTCCATTACCAACTTTGTTTCAAATGGTGTCATGATGTTGGAGGTAGCTAAGGGTGTAGTTTTGAATGAAAAAAAATGAGGAGAAGATCTCAATATTTTTCATCTTCACAACCCAAGACACTAGTCTTTGAAAATCAAAGGAGTAAGGGAAAATGATCCAAGAATAAAGACAATAGTTGAAGCAAGTCAAAGTCAAAGTATTAAAATATTGAGTTTCATTATTGTGATTAGAATGGCCACATTAAGAAATATCATTATAAATGAAAACATGAAAATAAAGATGGTGGCAACAAGAAGGAAGAAAAGGCTCGTAATGATAAGTGGGATTCTATTGTCATCACACTTGTTTTTCTTGTTGTTTGTTAAGAATATGTGATCAAACATGCCAACTGCGAGATAAGTTAAATTATAGACATTGGTGCATCACTTTATATTATGTTTAGGAGGAAATTCATGACATCTTATTCTCATAATAACTTTGGGGTATTACATGTGAGAAATGATGGCTTGTTACGTATTGTGAACTGTGGTGGCATCTACTTGATCTGCAATGGCTCAAGGTTGACCTTGAGGGATGTTTGGTGCATCATAGATATCGGGTTGAGCTTTATTTCAGCCAGTAGGCTAATAAAGAAAGCTTCTGCAACACTTTCTAAGAGTGTTTTTAGAAACTAACTAGAGGTTCTCTAGTTGTAGTTCATTGTAAGAAATTATCTAACTTGTATGTATTACAAGCTTCGGCCTCTAACAACATTGCAAACATGATTGATAAAATTGAGTCCACAATGCTATGACATAAGGGATTTAGTTGTATGAGTGAGAAGGGGAAAATTTATCTTACAAAGAAAAGTATTCTTTTCGGAGTGAATGAGGTAATGATGAAGAAATATTTTCAACGCATGGATGGAAAATAACATAGAGTTTCTTTTCATGGAAATTATACCTCTAAGAAGTTGGATCTTCTGAAACTTATAGACAATGACATATGTGGTCATTTGAAGTTAAAACCTCTTAGTGGGGTACTTTATTTTATTACATTTATTGATTATTGTTTGAGAAAGTTATGGATATATTCCTTGAAATTAGAGAATCAAGCTCGTAATGTTTTCAAAGAGTTTAATGCCTTGGTTGAAAAATAAATGAAAAAGAAGCTAAAATGTGTTTGTAGTAATAATAGAGAAGAGTATATTTGACCATTTGATACATACTATCATTGGCGAGGCATTCAACCCCAAAAGACTTCACTAAAGACGCTATAGCTAAATGATGTAATTAAAAGGATTAACCAAATGTTGATTGAGAGGTTTGGATGTGTACTTTTAGAGGCAAAGCTACTTGGTTCTTTTTAGGGAGAAGTTTTGAAGGTTGTGGCTTATGTTATTAATCTTTCAACTAGTATTCCTTTGTATGGTGAGGTTTTTGACAAAGTTTGGTACGAGAATGAGGTGTCCTATGATTACTCAGAAGTATTCAACTGTAAATTTTTGTGCATGTTCTTAAGAATGAAAGAATAAACTTAATATGAAAACACGATAATGTATTTTCTAGGTTATGGAGAAAATAAGTCTGATTACTAGTTTTATGATTTTATATATAAAAAGTATGTTAGATTGAGAGATATTATATTGTTGAGAATGAAATCATTAAAGACATTAGTAAGATCATGAAGGCAACTCCTCATGGCAGCATTCTCCTACATGATATGGATATGTAGCCATGTGCATTGTCCTCAATCCATGTTCATGAAGGTGGTCTAGGTGATCATAGAACTGATGAAGACCATGATGTTCCTGCCATTGATAAGATAGAAAATCTTTGTGATGAAGCCTATGATGATATTCATATTAATGTTCCTAAGCCTATACCTATTGTTCCAGTTCAACAATCTATGAGAAATTGACATCTTTCCACATGCCTATTGGATGATAAATATATGTTACCATTGGTAGAGAATCCAAACGCTATGAAGAAAACATAGAGGTTGATTAAAGAATGAGAAGAAGGAAGCTATATAAGATGAGATATAGTATTTACATAGAAACTACACATTTGATGTCATGAAGTTGCCTAAATGCACAAGAGCACTTAAAATAAACGGGTGTTCAAATTGAAATCTAAGGAGAGCAATCTACAATTAGGGTACAATGTAAGATTGGTTATGAAGGACTTTAATCAAAGGAAAAATATCAATTTTAGGGAGATATTATCTCCTGAGGTGATTATATATTCTATTCAAGTTATTCTTAGATTAATTGTGTAACTAGACCTTATAGTGGAGTAACTAAATGTGTCAACAGTGTTCCTCCGTAGTGATCCTCAGAAAGAAATTTACATTGAGTAATTAGAGAAATTTGAGGTTAAGGTGGATGGAGCACGTGGCGTGCCAGTTGAAGAAGAGCATTCATGGGTTAAAGTAAGCCTTATATAATGGTACAAGAAGTTAAAATTAATTACAGTGAAAAATGGCTACCAAAAGACTACTTTAGACAATTTGGTATATCCCTGGCTCTAAAGTAAAAATTAATAATGTCAAATATATTTAACAAAATATTGATATACAACCCTACGCTAAAACCATTAGACAAGCCCCAAGTAACTTGTAAAGTTCCAGGATAAGGCTACCATGCCAAGGTTGGCCTAAAATCATACAATTGCCTGACGAAAATTCAAACATATGGTAAAACATCTCTAACTAATAACCAATCATCATCCATACATGATATAGAATATAATTTGAAGGCCCATGGCCAAAATACATATATCCTAAAATCTGATTATTTAGAACATAAATTAAGACCAAATATAATTTTGATAACAATTATAACAACCTAAAACTATTTCTTCAGAGATAACACTTGTCTAACACTTGTCCAAATGTATGCAACAGAATTTAAGCCTACTAATTTGAAATATTATAAATTACTACAAGAATGATATATTTAAGTGGATTTACATGAAAAATGTGGAAGGACAATAGTAATAAAATGCCAAAGAATACTATATGCAGTTAAAAAAAATATAAGAGCTAATAATTCCTAATAACCTAGCCGAACAGGATTGAATCTCAATAATCATGCCATGAGTGTTTTCCCATAAACCATGCAATGTGCCAATATTTACAACATGGGCTGACTATATATATGATTTTCGATAAATAGAGTCAAATGATATTTTTTAAATCAGTAGATATTTAAATCAGTTATAAAAACTATAACTTTTGATTGTAAATTAGTATATTCAGACATGTTCGAATATATTTTATCAATTTTCTAT
>JAODPA010158776.1:0-40394 GCA_025585075.1 Nepenthes mirabilis
GAAGCTCCTCAGCAGCAACAATAAGTTACACTGCTATCAAATCCGATTTCAATACTCCCGTCACATGTTCATTGGACAATTTCTATATCTTCATGTAACTAAAATCGTGTTTCACTGACATGATATAAACCATGCATGTTAAAGAGTATTAATGGCAAGGTTACAGTCATAAATATATTTATTTATTACATAAACTATTGGCGTGAACATAGTTCATTGTATCACCTTCTAACATATAAAATCAGATTCTATGTTCATCAAGCCCTATTCATCACTTGATTTCTACTACTTTGAGAAGTTGAGATTTAGATCAAACAATATACTATTAAACTATGCACTTTATAGTTTTAAAGCAGTAATCACCAAGATTAAAAATATACCAGTTAAGGTGTAAAAGAACGATCCAAAAATGGTTCATTTCCATAGCCAAAAACTAAAATAACAGATTTTAGTCCTTACTGAAATAATTTTGACGCTCAATTACTAACACATTGAAAATCGAAATCACATTCCGTCAATAAAAAAATTATACCGTGCATGTCATAGTACGAGAACGATAACTTTATTAGGATAAATGCATTTGTATTCCATATAGACGGTTAGTCCGAAACGATTTAGAAACTAGTTCTCCCTGTCACCGTTTATCTTCTTCCCTGAACTCGGGTTACTGTTCACGAAAGTTGCAGGGGCAATACATTTGCTTCAATTCTCACGCAACCCACTGATTTCTTACAAATATTAAACAAAATATCCCCATTAAGAGATGCCCTCAACTTGATTTCATGATTGGTACTCTGTTTTGTCGAAGTGGAAGATTAATTTGCAGGAATGGGATCAAGCTCGGACTACCATGGAGGACTATAAAAACAAGCAACAAATTTAATCGATAGTGAAAATACACTTGCAAGATGATAAAACTTACAAGGAATTAAGAAGTCACTAGTCTGATTCTCCTTGCTTCCCTCTGCAAGACAACAGTAGTGAAGCCAGTCGGGTCTTCCTTCAGCACAGTGCAGCAGCGCCCTCCTCTATTCACGCCCAAAGGTCCCATCTTAATCGAAGGTCACTAAATTGGGGCTGTGATTTGTAGCAGAGTTAGCTGTTATTGGCCCCCTCTTTGTTGGAGCAGACCTTGAAGGCGACGAGATTATGAAGAGATAAAGGGATTAAGCAATCTAGGTTTTATAAGCAAGCTCAGTGCTACTACAACTTATTTTATTTGGAAATTTGGTAACAATTAGTATTCAATTGGCTAACACCGGAGTTGTTCTTTCAAAATGCGTTACAGGTACTCTCTCTCTATATAAAAATTTTAAATAAACATCTAAAAAGATTCTAATTTTTGTGAAATAGGTTCTCTTTTTGTGATAGATTAAGAAATGCAAGCAATTCAGCACTAACAATTAGTAGTAATAAATTGTCAACCAAACTTCAAAATTTAACAAATTATAATGGCCAATTTTATACCGTGCTTTAATTTAACAGCAATAATATATGGTAATTTTTAGCGAGGAATTATAATCCTTTTGTATGGTACAGAAGTGTCGCTTGACAAGAAAATTTCCAGAATAGACATTGTCACCTCTAAGAAACAACCCTACAGGCACAAAGTTCCCGTTAGGAGAGGGGGGGGGGGGGAAAAAAATGATGTTAACAGTAACAAAACAACCTAAATATTACAATAAAACAGATGATTTACATGACTAGCAGATAAGCCAATCCTGAATATCAAAAATTCAGTTTCCAACTTTTGTTTCCCATGGTATAGAAACTGACCTGCTTTCTTTGAAAAGGGAGTGAGACTCAAAGTTGCACTGATCACGGTGGTGCAGAGATTAAGCGTCAACTGTTCAGCTGCGAGATGGAAGATATGCACCAAACAAAAAAAAAAAAAAAAGAATCGCGCAGCGATTTATAGTAATGAAGCACTCATGGGATTTGCAAAGTAATGTTCGCGAGAAACATATTCTGGCCTTCTGAAGCTGCTGCCGAGGAGGCTCTTCAAAAGAGAAGGGGCCCCGTAGGAGGTAGTTTGAAGCATCTTTCTCACCACGAGGTGGTTGTCAAGAATCATCAACTCCAGAAGCTTTCTGCAACTCTGCGAGGAATATAAAAATTAAATAATTAAATAAAAACTCAGAGAAACAAACATAACAGATTGACACCCATCACTATCATGCACCCTTCTCTTCTTAACTTCCTCTTTCCACAAAAATGATTTCATCCAGATTCGTGGATCTTGTGTAGAAAGAACTCCGCAACACTTACAGGCCACTTAAATATTTTTAATAAAAATCTTATGTTTATGACAAACATAAAATTTGAAACAACATTTGTAAAAGACAAAGTAGAAAGATTATTTTTCCTTGTTTTTTTGGTGCAAATAACTTACAATTTGAAAGAGAAAAAATGCAAATGTTGTTTCCGATTCTATGTTTGTGTTAAATTTAAGCATATTAAAAAAAAAAAAAAAAAGGCTATAGTGGATTGTAAGAATAATGTTTCTCTGGCAGAAACCCCGGCCAATCCTAAAAAGTTCTATGATGGAACCAGTGCAAATTTTGTTTTTTAAACGCATTTAATTGTGTATGACCATATGGGATTTTTGAACTCCATAAATATGGTCATAGCATCAGTGCTTGTAGAACCACAAAATCAAAGAATTCAATAGCCTAAGACAAACTACTATAACCATAATCTGCATTCATCACACAAAAACATGTGCATGCTTTTTTACCAACTCCAAGTTGGCAAGAAAAGGGTGGGACAATTAGGCAGGACAAGATACAAATTTGCCTTGTTAATTTGGTAGAGGAAAAAAAATTCAGCATTCAGATAGCAATCTCTATATCCATTAGCAACTAAAGGACTACTAGGTTGATGGCATAGATCAAACACCACAAAGCCAAATACTCATCCAAGAGTTGTTTATATAACTTGTGCATGAAAACTACCTGAGGGTTCAAGGCTTCCATTTGGTGGAGAACATTATCCTGTTAGAACAAGAAAATAATGCGTCAAAAAAAAAAAATTCAAAAACAGGTCCCATGCAAGCTGAAAATGCAGAGGCAGTCTTTCCTGGGGCCTGAAATGAGTCACATTAGTAGGCCTTTCTACAGCAAATAATTCATCATAGTGAGCCAGGATTAATCTGACTGACGTTCTAAAACCTCCCGATGAAAAAATTACTTTTGGGAATTATTATCAGTAGCTATATGCTTGTGCTAGTAACAAGTTATCAACCACCATCTAGGTTTCACACCTTGCAAAAATGAGATCTACTTCTAAATTTAAACATAACATGTTCTATTTTCATATATAAAGAGTTTTGCACATGGCTTCAACCAATGAGAATTAATTGAGAAAATCGTACCTCTGATATCCCAGGATTCTGCATCACAATTCCAAGGATACGGCGTGTAAGTCCCCTATAGACAATATCATTAGTTGTTCCATCTCCATTGATCCAAGGCAATATTGGGCAGAAGCTGCCAGGAAATGATGCGTGAAAATTTTCATCCTTTCCAACAACTGTGGAAATCATGTTGCTGTGGGCACACACTTCAAGGCCATCTGCATTCGAATGCTGACGGACCTCTTCAGATAGATTTAGAATAGTTATTTTGTGGACGTCATTTACACTCAAGGTTGCGCCCATCTGTGAATCAACTTCACTTCCACTGGTCCCATGCTCTTTGGCCACCTTCCGGTTGCCGTTCACCCTTGGTGAATTCATTGGAGCAGCCATTTCAAGAACTTGATATGGAGCAGCCTTTGAGGTTAAGGAATACTTGGATCTGTATAATGCATCAACAACATGAACAGAGTCATAGCCATTAACCTGCACCAAAAGCAAGCTTAACATTATGTCCCACTCACAGGTATGGAATTTCCACCCAAAACAAGTCGCTGAAACTCTAATCATCACGTTTAACCACTTTGCTTAGGTCCTGTTTTAAATAAGTGAATCTGGTATGAATATACATTAAGTCTATGACACACACAGAAAAGTTGTATAACCTTCATTGACCATACTTGACACATCTCTTTTCAGAAAACGTATACAGACTAGGAAGTATATTTATAATTGAACTTCTTACAATCACAGAAACTATTTAAGTGTCAAAGGATGTGAAAGCATCTTTTATATTAAATTCCTTCTATTATTAGTTTCTCCGTTTTGCTTTTCCACAAGCAATGTAATTATTTTCATCAGTGCTCAGAGTTGGTGAGCAGACCAAAAATTTACAAAAGCAGCACAACTGGGAAATGACTCCAAGAAAGCTGACTTCAGAAATACGCACTGTATAGAGCTTTCAGAGACTTTTGAATTTGGTGCAAATATATTCTTACATTTCATAACAAGTGATAGTGTGGCACATATGTGTCAGCCTATACTCTAACCTTCTGGGAAATAATTTAGTGAGTTCCGTCAAATGCAACTCTAAGTCAATCTGCCAGCAAAATCTTGCAACGTAAGGGAGTACTTCATGCCGGCATCAGATAAGATAAAATAGTTGCACTTGTATGGATATCACCTGCAAATCACTGACCAGAAATGTTTTCTACATTTCTTCTTGAGCTGCCTAATGTACGAGACTTTCACACCATACGTTATGGAAGCATCAAATATATGCAGAGTGGCTATTTTTGTGATTTGAATCCAATACCTCAAAGTCAAAACAAAACAACCTACCTGTCCGCAGATGTTCACCCTCAACAATCTTAGCATAGCTAAAAAGATTAAGTTTTTGCTTGTCTTGCTGTATTTTATCACCCAAATTCAGAATATGCCAGCAAGATAAGGCTGCATATCAACAATGATCAATCTGCCCCGACAACTATGTCAGCCCATGTTTTTTACTCAGATAGAACAAGTAATTTTATGTGAGAGAGAGAGAGAGAGAGAGAGAGAGATTACTACATCCAGAGAACAAGTGGAAGTGTAGACTCGAAGTTCAGTCAACCAGACCTAGACATATTAACGTTAAGATCTAAAACATATTCTGAAAACTTCAAACAAATTGAATGAATTCTAAAAACCATCAAACACTGTCAGGAAAAACAGAAACCAAATCTCAGTATCAATACAACAGAAAAAAAAGAAAAACTAATATTTTCTGACACTAATAACCCCAACAAAGCCCAATTCCTCACTTAATGGTTGATAGTCAATCGGGGAAGACTATACCTTGGATCTAGGATCCTCATGCCTCTAACCCCTACAGCAATCTATTAAGCCCCCTTTCAGAAGCAGTGAAAATGCAAAGACAGAAAACCCGTTACAACTCCTCCATCTAAACCACAAAATATTTTGTTTCCAGAATCCAATCTATTAAAAGCTCATTCCAGCTAAACAATTATCACCTTTTCAAATCCAACTTGAAATTTTTTTTTACAATAAGCATCATCAACCACCTCATTCACCAAAATTTGACCCCCTAAGGAAATATCAAGAAGAATTAGTCCATCCTAAAACCTCATCTGAGCTCTAGACTGCTAGTTTGTCACTTCTCAAACACTAAAAGATTCATGCTTAGTTATTATCAGAAGGTAACGTAACTTAAGGCTAATAGGCTTATGCTGCAACAAACTGGGCCAATAATTTCTTAGACTTCTTCTAAGGGATTGAATCAGTGTCCTCACCACCAAGAGTCAAAATAAACAAAGCAACCAGCACGGGCATTACCATTTTGAATTTTTTTTGGGGGTTCTATGTCATCTAGGTTCTCATGAAACCATCACTGAACTATGCACAAACAGTAGTATAAGGCAGGCTAATACAGAGTATATTTGTTACCTACAAAGATTAAATGATACCAGTTTAGATAAATGTTCACACTCTATCCCCAAATCGCAAGTGACACTAACCTTTACTGCTTGACCAAAAGCTTGTAGTACATCAACAACATATTCAGCCATTTTTGCACCTGAAAAAATGGCACCAGAAAGAATAATTATTTGAACTGAAATTTATAATTATCATCTTTCAAGGGAAAGGATTTAGTAAGAAATTTTACAATCATATAAAGAGCTCAGATGGATACCTTGCATGTTTATGACTGCAGAAACTTCTTGCATACTTAAACCCTGGTCACCAGCGTTCTGAATAGCTGTGTATGTAGTTTGGAAGACCACTGGATAGATTTGAGGCTGTTCTTCAACAGAATGTCTCATAACCTGTTCAGCATAATTTGACATAGCCTCCCATTGTGACTCGCTGCAACCAATTGATATAGGGATAACACTGCTAAAATCTGAGGCTTCCTTCATATAATCAATAGGAGATGAACTGCTTATTTTCTGACCCAAAGTAGCAAAGAAGTCTACATCTTCACCAGGCTGAAGAGGACTCTCAATCTCATCCTTCAAGAATTCATACACATTTGATCTTGATATTACCGAACGACTTAGAGAGACTGTGATGCCAGGGAAACCTTTTTCTCGACGAGAAAAAATCTCAGATTCTTGTAATGAATGGTACTGACGTTTCTTAACTTTATCAACATCACCAGATTCATTGTCATCAAATTTACGTTTCAAGCTTCTTGAATCCTCAGCCTCTCCAATACCTTCATCTGGGAGAACTGGAGAAATGGACAGTTCTTCAGATGAAACTAGAGCAAGTAGATTGAGAATATCTCCACACTGTAGGTCTGAAGTAAGATTGACCGTCCCTTCCATGAGCTCCGTCTCCCTTTCACATATCCAACTAGCAAACCTAGCAGCTCTCTTCCCTGTATTGGTTGGAAACTGAGACAAAGAAAGACTATGTAGGAAATGTTGAGAGAGGACATACGGCTGACTGCCATTGCTTCCAACCTGCCCAGTGAATAGTGAGGACCACATTCAGTGGAAAATGTATAAGAAAACTAATGCAAACGTTCAAGAAGATATTTGAAGCCATTCTAGGGGCCCAAAAGTATTGCTTAACCATCCTTGATCAAACCAAGAGAACACAATACTTTTGCTGATGCAAACTCAAATATAAGGATACAACATCTTTCAGTAATACCAGCACTGCTTTTTTGTACTAAATGGATTGAATAATCTACCTATCTCAGATTGACCAAATGGAACAAATGATAGGTTAGCATTGAGCAAAGCTAGGAGTCGAGATTGTCAAGCTATAGTCTCTGCCCTTAGATATGCTATCTCAGGGCACAATACATAGATGTAACCAAGAAGACAAAATAGAAGTTGATATCTCAAACTAATGCATAAAAACCCTGCATCCAAGTATCACATGCGAAATAAAGGACATTTTATTGTGGGAGTATGATGAATTATATATTTGGAACAAATCATACATGGAGATTATGCTTTGATTTAAGTAAATCTGACGAGAATCCTCCATGGTGTGACTGCTAAAATAGAGGAAAATATGCATCCCATGCACAGCGGTGCACAAAATCGCTAAATAGCCATCCATAATGGTGCAGGGTGCAGAAGCAATCCATTCCCTGAAGAATTAAATTCATCATGCAGTGTCCACAATTCATACAGCACAGTGTACGAAAGGGCTATGTAGCATGTGACAAGATGAACAGCCAAAGCATAAAGATGTGTTTTGATAGGTTAGACTAAGAACAAATGACAACTTGAGAAGAAAATAAAGAAAAGAACAAGCATATAATCTTTTTGGTTACTAGATCCACTTGCCCTTGTATTACGACATGAAAATGGACTGCGTCCTGCTTGAAACTTGAGGTTAGCAACAAGCACGGGTCATATTAGAAACACAAACTTAAAACTGTTATCAACATCACTTGAGAACCAAATAGCGCTAGGGTGAGAATAAGAGGCATCAAAACTATGACTGTTTGGTTCATTCTGGACACGTCAGTCACACAGAAATGGACTTCCAGGAAGTCACACAGCAAATGCTTGTTCATGTGTTTATTATGTATGTTAGATCTTTTTCATTTTCTTTGTTTGTTTCCCTCTTCTTCCTCTTTTATGGGAGGATGTAAATCTGAGATTATGCATTCAATTTGTCTTTCCACCAAGCCTACTGGTTACCTCAATTAACAGGATTTGCTTACCATGATTTTCTTCTCTTTGAGGTAGTTAAAAGCAGAGAAAAGATCAATCTCAGAATAACATCGTAAAGTTTCTGCCAACAGATTTGGGACCTCCGCAGAATTTGAGGTGCTCAGAAATACTAGCTTCAGCAACTCAACAGCATTGGAAATAGGCAATGACTCATGCACTTGCCTAGTAATGTTAATAACTCCATTCAAATGCTTGATAAAGTTGCCAGGAAGGCGATAGCAACTTGCTCTCTGACTTGAGTTTATGTGTTGCCTTCCACAATCATTCTCAACCTCACTGGGAGTAGCTGTGAAGGTTCTGTGGGTTCCCTACAATGAAGATCAAGAAGAATGTAGTTTGAAGTCATAAATCAAATAAAATCCACACTGTAGATATACTCAATGATAGTCATCAACAGACATAACCACAACATTCTTTTCCTCTTACTCATTGTTTTTTTGCTGAGACATGAAAGACAAGTGGCATCAGATTTCTTCTATGAAAAATGTGTCCTTGAGGTTCCCCCCAAATCATCTTTAAAAATAGGAATCACCAAATTAAAATTAATGACTTGGAAAAAGCAGTTGCAAATAAACAGATAGCTGAAAGTGGGTTTGTGTTACAAAAATATTCAAGCTCACCTCAGATACAGATCCTGCTCTCTTGGCAGCATCCATTTTAGCTATCTGCTTAAATATAAGAACCTCATCAAAGGCCATCTTAATCTTAGGTTCACCAAAATTGTCCCATTGTTCTTCCTGTAATTCTGACTGTTGATCATCTTCACCACCATCCACTAAGTTTATTTTCTGAGCTTTATCTAGGTGATGAGAATATCGTTGAGTAAGCAAGTTACAGAGCCTCATCAAAGCTTTAGTGAAGTTTTTATCCCTCCGCAGGACAGCCATTCTTCTCCTGCATGTATCTGGAGGTGCTGGAAGGTGAGTCATTGAAGCCCAATCTGTACCACGCCGTGCCCCTTGCGCTGCTCTCTGTCTTGCATATTGAATTAGCAATTGCCTGATAGAGAGACAAGAATTTATTTGGAATAAAGCAGTGTAAGATACTAGTAAATAAAGAAAATAATTTGGCATGACTCATCATGAAAACTAAATGCATCATTATGCAAACAGATGTACAATATAAAGTGGCCAAAATACACAAGCGCAATCAAGTGAACACAAGCAAACATGACTAGCACAAAACAGCCACAGAAAGGCACCCAATCCACTTCCCTATCCTCTGATTGCATATTATGCAACACTAATTTGAACCACTTCTATTTACAGATAACCATCATAGGAAGATTCCAAGCTATCCTTTGCGGGAAGCTTCTCAGGACAAAATTTTGGTTGTCCATAAATTAAAAAGGAGGGGCAAGATTTTGGAGTGCTTCTTTTCCAAGGGACCACCTCCTCCACTTGTTAGCTAGCAGGTTGTGGGAAGTAAGCTTGGTCAAACTCCTTTGGACGCCAGGTTAAAGAGACACATTGGCTTTTGATCTCAGATGCTGTTCGTTGGATGAATCAAAGTGAACGGAACCAATGAGCTCTAAGGAGTAGTAGAAATCCCTGATCAAGCTCTCAAAGACACATCACTTAATGTTCAATTTGGAGGCAGATTCTAGATATTCCTTTTTCGATCAATAAGAAGAAAATTTTTCATTAATAGGTGCCAAGGAAGCAGATACAAAAACTTTTTTAAAACAAGCAACAAGAACCAAAGGTACAGTTTGAACCATTCCAGTCCCAGCTGAAAATATGAGGGCATCAGATCCCTCTCTCTAAATACAACATTCATTTCTTGCTCCTCATTTAAACCCAGTAATAGCCAGAGGAATAGCAAAAGACCTCCAATATTTTTAGAGATGTAAATTTCAAAAAGAGCCTGATTGTTGCCAGACCATGTTTTTTTATTTGGCTTTGAGAGGTTCATTGTCTCCAATAATGACTTCCTTCTATTGCTATATTATGCAACTAATGCTTTCTTTACTATTAATGAAGGAACAAAAACAAATAAACTCTAACTTCTGTTCACCTGTCTGCTTCCTCTGTCCATGAGAACTTCGTTTGGCGTGTATGTTTCAACTTTGGCAATGCCCACTGGCTAATAAATGAAGAATGTTGCTCCTGCTGTTCATGTACATCATGCTCCTCAGCAGGTTCCAGATGAAAATCCTCAAACAATTCTTGACCACAAAATAAATTACATCACAGGAAGCAGTAATATTTCAATTAACTGTTGTTTGAGATATGTATAAATGGCTTTAAAAATAATGAAAATAAACAGAATAAAATAAACCTTTCTTCCCTCATTTCAATGATTGAATACAATGATGTGGATTTAGTAAAACAGAACCACAAAAATCCGAACTTACCATCTGTAGGGTTGACTTTCAAATGCTTTGATAATGTAGCTTCTGATGACATCTTTTTTCTCTTTAGTGATGAAGGATGTGTATTATATACCGCACATGTATTCTTGACCTGGGTGTTTGGAACTCCCTGAAAACTATTAAGATGCTTTTGCCGCATATCATAATACACACGGAGTACCTGCATGTGGTTTTTGGTAACTTAGAACAAATAGAAGAGCCAGCATGTATATCATTCTAATAATTCACCAGTGTCCGCTTGTTTGGAATCTTCTGGAACTTGCCACTGGGCCATCTTGTGTTTGGTTAGAAATTCGAGATTTTATTGCTCAATCCTAATCTAAGAATATTTCTTTCATAATTCTATTTCTACATAAAAGACATCAACTTCAACATTCACTAAACTAAATTTCACAGAAGTTTAATACGCATAGTGGTATTGTGCTTTATGTCTGATGTTGGAGGGCTGATGAGTTGGACTCAGATATCCTCTTTTTCATGTCCAGAAACAACAGAGGAGTGAAATATGAAAGCAAAATGCAATATTGGAGACACTTAAGGATTTGACCAAACTATATGACAAAGCATGGCCCATGTATGAGTAAAAAATACAATAGAGGGTAGCCCGCCCCCATCCCATAAGCTCCCAGTCTCCCATCCGTTGGATTTAAATCTTATACCTCTCAATTGAAAACTCTCAAACCATTGGGTGTCTCATGCTAGGAATTCATGGATGAAAATATCGCTATCGGTATAGGTATTGATCAAGGCCATATTGGTCGGATGTATCAGACAATATGAATCCGAATGGGATATAATGGAAGAAAAAAATTTTAAATATTATACACTAACAAGGTTGTATAGGCCAATATTTTAAATATCGGCAACGGTTAGGATCCAGAATTTAATCCAGAAGAAAAATTCTAACAAGGGCCTAAAAGCAGCAATTTTGAAACCTCAGGCAGACTTCACAAAGACAAACTGGTGTCCAAAGGAACAAACCAAAAGAATACAATCATCTAAGCATGAACATGCAATAGTAATACATGCCTGCAGATGAATAAAACCTTCCAGATGGAAAACTTCAACTTCACATCATTACTCCAAGCTACAAGGGAATGGTGAAAAAAATTCAAATGTAAAGAACTATGGCCACAATCATGTTATATTTATCCTACTGTTTTTCCCTAATTAACTGTTCTGAACATCATTCCCTTAGGCTACCTATGTGTGTCTTTTTTTTTTTTTGGCATGCGTCCACATTAGTTCAATATTTTTGGCAAAGTAAACACTAAGGCTGATCAATAATAGGAAATGACCTTGGGCTTACCCAAGATGTTTACGGACCCTCAGTTGAGGAAATAATACAATTTCTTCACCTAACCCCACCCCCCCCCCCCCCCAAAAAAAAAGCAGCAACAGTAGTTCAATATTTTTTAAAGTCCAAAATGAAGTACTTCTTGCAAGATTAACACTAAAGCTACTCAACTATAGAACTATGAAATATTAAATCAGGTCTAAGCGATTAATGGTGACAAGGAAAACATAGAGGACTGCAGTTTAGATATTATTAAGAAATACTGGTAATCATGCATACTGAGGTCATTTACACCTGCAAAAATTCTCAACCAACAAGTTCAGAAAAATAACAGAAGATAAAGACATAAAGTGGAAACTGACATCCATTAAGCACTAATCCTATGGCCTGGCTGAAACCAAAGCCACTTACTCTACTTAATCAGATAGAATAAAAAGTGACTGTATGGCTATATAACATTTTTAATTCTAAAACAGAAAACTCGAATAAATATGTTGTGTATGGCTATGAAAGAACCAAGATACTAGATGCTCACACTGTCATACATCTATTCTGACAACAGCATTGAAATAGCGCTATCAAAGGAGAGCTCTCTCACCACCAGCTAACCAGGTAATTATACTATGGTGGCATAGATATGCTACCCATTAAGAAAACAACCAATGAATCAGAAACATAACTCCATATGAATTTAGAGCAGGTAATTATATGGTATAGATATGCTGTCCATCAAGAAAAACAACCAATAAATCAGAAGCATATACCAAAAAATGAATTCACCTGCTCTAAATTCAGATTAAGAGCCTTTGCCATTTCTCTGCACTCATTGAATGCCAGTTTTTTGTATGATCCATCCTTCACAATACACTTGACGAGCTCAGCACGTTGCTCTGCTGTCATAACTCTGACAGTGGTCCATGACCGACTATGAAAAACCTGCATAAAATTATGTATGATTATCTTCACCATTCACAACTCTAGGAAGATACCAAACAGCAACGACAAAATATACCTGAAAGTCAGTGCATTTATGTTTGAGATGTGTCCCACACACACACAAAGTCCGCAAATAATAAAGGCAAATAATAGTTTTGCTCCATGGCCAAGGAATAAGGAATTTACAGAGCCATGTATGGAACATTTGTGTGCCAATTTATTGGGATTAACATTATTTTCACTCCAGTCGCCTACTCCAACAAAAAAATAAGAAAAAGCTGGGGGACGAGCAATATCAATTTATCATCTGGAGCCTAGTGGGCTTGGAACTCTGTCTGCCAGGAAAAACAAAGGAAGCAGGCCTGGGATTGGAGGAGTTATTGCTGTGGTATCTAGCTAAAATAAAGCTTGATAGGAATATACTTTGCAAACTCAATGGAAACTGTGTGTATTACTTAAAAGGCCAAAATTGCTGGGAAGATCAACATAAGAAAAGCGGCACGAGGCTGCTCAACAGAAAATTGGAAGGAAGACTTGTTCAGCTCTGCTTTCCCCACAAATGGAGGCGAGGTGAAATAAAATGCACAAAATTCTAGCAAGTTTACAATCACATCTGCCTATGAGTACATCAGACACAAGGGAGAACCTGTGAAATGGAGTGAAGTGGTTCAGAACAACAGAAACATCCCTAGAACTTCATTTTTTGGCTAGTAATTTCGGGGAAGATATATACCATAGACAGACTTGCTCAGTGGGGAGTCTATGAAGATCAAAGCATGTTCTGCAGAGCACATCTTGAAACCAGAGACCATGTTTTTCAAATATGTAGGTGTTCGCCGAAGTATTTGCTGCTGCCAATTTAAACAGTGGATTTGTGCAGTATCAGAAGGTGCTGGAATTGACAGTTAAAATATGCAGAGGGAAATCTCCAATCTTAGGCAATACTTGTTCCAAGTTCTATTACGTTTAGCAGGAGAGAAATTTCAGGTTTTTCACCAATCATAAGAGGGAAGTTTCACACTTAGTAGCCATTTACTACATAATGTGTCTCTTACACTACTAGTTTTCCTTCTTGAATCTTTCTGTTTTTACTGTTTTGCATTATTTCATATAGTCCAAGTTGTACTATGAAAATTGTGTCAATTTATCGGGCTTGTACATATCACGCTGTTAATGACAATGCAACTCATTTATCAAAAAAAAGGCTATTGCTTTATAGAGAGTACAAAAACTTTGTACTTGTTTTCTCCCGTTGCTCAAGAAATTTACTTGTGCAAACATAACATTAAAACTGTCACAAGAGTTGGAGCAAAGTACAAATATAGAGCAACAAGAATGTTGGGTGGTCTTACATAAGTCACAGCCTAAGAATGTAAATTCAATAAAGGTTTGAAATCAACCCATAACTGAAAACATATAATAAACCAATCAAATGAGAAAAAAGAGAGCAAGAACATATGACAAAAAGGAACCAAAGTCAACACCTCACGGACAGATGAGCCAGGGAAGGCATGTAAAGCAGCTTTTGCGTCAGAAGCAGCATAACAATACTCCAATGTTTGCCAATATTTCTCAACAGCTTCTCTGGTTGACAATACGAAGTCATGTCTCAAATGTGGCCGAAGGTCATGAGAACCAGAGTCCAAAGACAGTGAGACTCCTAATGGTGGTTCTTCTATGTAAGGTTTAAGCTCCAATGCATGTGTAAGTGTGGCATGTGTGATCTCAGCTCCCTCTTTGAGACTCTCATCAGCTACCAGCCGAATCAGCTGGATCATTACATTTAGAGGAAAAGAAAGATAGTTAAACATGCAAGTGATGCCATGCATCAGCATCTATGAAAAGATTTATACATATCTGCTATATTGTCCTGCTACAAATATTCAAGACAGGCAAAGGAAGGATTGAAGGAACATTGGTCAACAGGTGGAGAACTACATAGACAGAAATCTTACTTTAAGACGTCGCAAAATATCAATTAGCCATGATAGTCGAGCAGTTGCTTGAGTATTCATCATACACTTGTATTCCTCCTTAGGAAGATCAGAAAGAAGAAGGCCACTCTTACACTTTTCAACCATGCCCTCAAGTTTATGAGAGCAACCCACAACTTGTAAAAACAACTCAAGTGGAATGGCTTTTATGGCTGCATCTAGGGCAAACAATTTACAAGTGCTGTGTGGATTTTTTGACAGATAAAAATGTTCTCCTAATGGTAAAGCTTCTTTGTTACCGGATGAAATATTCACATAACCCCATAAAAAATTGTGCAAGAGCCTTGTTCGAGACATTTTTGCCAATACAAATCCATTAGCACGCATAGCTTCTGATTTAATGCTTTGAGCTTCTGAATTTGATTTGATTTGGATTCTTTGGATATCATTCAGAAGGGGAACAAACTTATCATTCTTCAAGCGGGATGAGCCTTGGCCACGAGTTTTCATTTCAAAAGACCTTAGTCTCTCAAGAACTTGATCAGATAGATCATGAGCTTTGAAAGACGGATGCAGAACCACAGGTACTTCACGGTGACGGCCATAATTTGTGACACCCGGTACACTATACAAAATAAGCTTACAGCTGCCATCCTCTTCAAGCTTCTTCAAACAACGAAGCAGGGTCTTTCTATCCATCTTTCTGTGCCCATTTTCAAGACTATCAAGCCACTGATGTAGCTCACACTTTAAGATGATTTTCTCTTTCTGCCACCAAGGATTGTTTCAGTAGAATACAAGGGTGGCAATAATCAGAATTGGAGAAGGAAGATTTTCAGAAATCATGATCATTTGATCAATTTCTATGCAAATAGGGCCTTTGAATGGACAAAGGGTTTGTTTGTGAATGTGCATGTGTGCTTAAAAGGAAAGATACGAACCTTTAGTCTTTCAAGTATTCTTTTCTCCCTTTGGGCACTAGTCAATGATGGATACCTCTGGCGTGGTTGAGAGCTCAATGACTTTGACAGACGATGGGAAGATGTTTCTACTGAACTGGCATTAAATACAGTTGTACCCACAACAGAAAAGTTTGGATCAGGAACTGTAATTCTCATATAGCTTAATGAACCTTGCAGATTGCTAGGACAAAGAAGCCGTTGGTCATATTTCTCGTTTTCCGGAATGCGACAGGAAAGATCTTGCTGAGTATCTCTCTTCTCTGTACTTCTAGTAGTCACAAAATCATGATCCAGTGTTGCAAAATCCAAATCTGGAGTATATGACGTTTCACAATTGGAGTCTGCAGCAGCAGCAGCATGGTTTTCTTTTTCATTGAGAAGGTTCCCAGGTTTACCAAGGAAAAAATTAGAAGATTCAAGACCAAAGTTCCTTGGTGTCCAAACCCGGTAGGCTGTCACTCTTTTATGATTTTCAGGGAGCTGAACCAATCCAAATCTTGAGGTCATAACATTTAGGCGATTATGGTTCCTCTTACTATTAATTCCAAGCCTCTTCCATACCTGTTCACACAATTAATCAAATATTAGATAATGGTGCTCAGCCATTGCCAGGCATTAAATTGGCCAGAACAATGAACATAAATGAGATGTTTTATAAATAAATGACGAGCGATCACATGAAACATATAGTTGCTAAGTTGCACATTTTATGCATAAATGATTATTGCAAGACGAACAATTATTGCAAGACACAAGGTGAAAGCAAGGAATCTGAACTTTACAGCAAACTAAAGTTAAGTGGAAATAACATACCTAGAGGAAATGCACGTACCTCGAAAACAATCAATCCCTTTGATCCTTCAGCATCTATCATATCAAAAATTTGTTGCTCAATGGGAAGCTCTACAAGCTGCTCAGTGATTTGACCTTTCCTTCCCAATGTTATTAGCTGTTCAGCTTCAGCACCATCGTACCCAATTTCAAGAGTTTTTGGTTCAAAGAGCTTCGGTGAAAACTTCTTCACCAAGCGTAAACAGCTAATAGCCTGCAAAATTTATAAGAATAACCAATAAACGGAACCAGAATAATCACAGTGGAGAAAGCATAAATTGGATGTAGAAAATCTTGTAGCTTGTTTTCAGGGATTGTTGTACATCTCAAAAGCAAAACACTAATGAAGAACCCTAGCCTCATTAAAGGTCATCCATCCACTAAAGTCTATATGACTAGCTTGGCATCATTTCCTTCTTCGCCAAGGTTTTTGGCTCTTGTTACACAACAAAGGAGAAATATTAATACCATGCACAAACAGCGAAGAAAAACAGAAATCATGTTCAATCATAGAACTAAAATTTGTTTATTTGCATCAAGAAACAGGCCTAGCTTGAAAATGACCCAGTTTTTGTCCATTTTAAAACTATCAAGCCTGTTTGCCAAGATCTACAACATCCCCACTCAAAAAGTTAAAAAAAAAAAAAAAAAGAAGATTCAATAATTGTCAATGCCACGCGAGCCATCCTTTTGGGATATAATATCTACATATATAATTGCATCATCAAATCCTTGAAAAACAATATTTTGTGCTTTTTAACCACAGTCACCACAAAATTAGAGTTGTTTTGACCTACCACCGTGATTTTTATCCTTCTTTATTTGACCATCGCAAGTGTTACCTTAACAATGCACAAGTTGAGGCACACTTCTTTGCATTTTCAATTAACAGATGATATTATGACAAAAATCTCACCACAAATACCGCTACCCCTCCCACCGCTTCCTCTGAGAGTTTTGAGTCTCTTTCTCTCTGTTATTCCCTTCTCACTCTACCTAAGGGATGGTGCAGCTATGTTGATTTTAGATCATAGACTTAGATAGTACAAGCAACCTTTACAATTTTATCTTTTCTATGAAAATCTTATGTTATAAAATATAAAGCACGTGCCGGTCACCTGGAATAATCTTGGCATTTCCATGAAATTCTCAACAGAAAAGGATCTATCATGATGGCTATTTGGAAATGACCTTAAATTTATGGTGATTATATCTAAAAGACTCCGTAATTTTTTTTCCCAAAGTAAATAATTGAATTCACAACAAAACTAAACTTCCATATATGAAGACTTTATACTTACAGATGAATGTAGTAGTCAACCAACCTGTACTAATAAACATATCCTATATGCCACTACTAGAGCAAATCTTCTATATAATTACTAGAATGATTCTCTGACATAGTAGCAGCGACATAAGTATAAAAATAAGGAAAGAAAACATGAATCAGACCACAAAAATCTATAAGACAAAACTAGACTGACCTGGGATCCAAGTGCCATCATGCTGAGTTAATGTATATTACCTTGTTCCTTTTCAAGCTTGTGGTTGCAGAAACCTTGCCATCCACTTTGGCATCAAATATTTCCACAACACCAGCATCCTTCAACCTGCCACAAATCTGGCAAAATGCAGTGTGGTGAAAAATTTTTCAAAAACAGCTTGAATAAGTATGCAGATAAACCAAAAGACAGATACGGAAGTGAACGAAAGATTACATTTCTCCAAGCTCTATGTCCTTGCGTTTTTTGATAACCAAGATCCCTTTTAATATCTGAAACAACAAGAACCTTCAAGAGACAACATTGTAAAGGAACAAAATTGATGTCAGAGTGAGAAAAATAGAACACATCAACTTTTTTGATACTTCTATATAAGAGCGTGTGCGATTGGCATCCCATGTTACAGACTTAGATAGAGTCAAATGTTTAAGAATCTTATCCTTGCAATTCATAAAGACTGTTTCCGGGTTTAAGGCCATGACCTCTAAGTCACAAGGAGTCATCTAATCATTCCACCAATTCTCAATGTTGTACTTTCATATAATAATGGAATGATGTATATTGAAAATCTAAAGATTCAACAGACCTTGCCATCAGCTTGTTCAAGTCTCTCACATATTGCCTTCATTGCTGGTAGGAAATCCTTCACAAGCACATCATCTTGGCCACATTCTCCAAAAATGACATCTGCACTATTAACACTTTCCCTGACATCATTTGTAAGGTTTTTGTTCTCTTTAGTGATCTCAAGCCTTTGTTGAGAACCCAAGGGAAATGCATAGCGATGTAAGCAGATCAAATTGGTAGTCACAGGAGAACAACATGAAGCTGCAGATAATGGTTCCTTTTTTCTCACTATTGTAGATTGTCGCACAACCAGCCCCCTGGATTCAAGACTCTTCACCACATAAAAGAAATTGTTTCCCCGAATTCCAAGTTCCTTTGAAAGTTGTTCTTGGGTCACTCCATTTTCTCTGATAGAAAATGCATCAGCCAGTCAATTGTCTAGCATTGATTTATAAGAAAACTAATATGTTAACTTGACCAATTGATGAGGCGGTTCAGAATGATATCAATCTTAAAGTGATGGCAAAAAACATGTGTTCCTTACCAAATAAATAAATAAATAAATCACACTTGTTCTATGATTGTGTCAGCAGTGTCATGCAGTTTTCCTTTTCACAGTATATCTCCAGTATATCTTCTATTTGTTAGTTACCTTTAACTTGAGCAGAGCTCTTCACTGACTAGTAGTAATGTGTTCAAGTTATAGATTCTCAATATCTGGGCAACAAATTATTTCATGCTGCTGTAATATGATCCTACCCATGAATAGCCAATATGTTTTCTTTTTGTTCTTTTTTTTTTTTGGGGGGGGGGGGGAAGTTGCTGATAAGTGCTAGACATGGCAACCCAAATGGGCTGCTAGAAGGGCCTGACAAAGCATTTCGTGCTATATTATCATCTACCAAAAAAGAGAGCAACTCCTACAATTTTAGTGATTACCACCCACCTAATACAAGCAATATAGTAATGTGGCCAGTAGGCACACCTACAAGACAAAAAAGTAAGACAGCGAACAGTGCTAGTCTATCATTAGTGAATGATCAATATCTTACAGTATGATGCACTACATCCTTTTCGCCAACCAATCAAATATGAACTACATGGGATTCTCAATGAAGATTTCTTCAGGGGTGATAATTGAAATCCTTATTGGCATTTACTTTACGTTGTATTAAAACACAGAGAAAGAAAAATAGCATTTCTCTGAGATCCATGTATCTTGTAGCGAAGTTTGAGAGATGTGGATTAGGTCCCAAATTGGAAACTCAATTTCACAAGCAGTTGCAGTTAGTAATATCTTGAGTTCTATATATAGTGGGATGTTAGATGGATCATCGTGAGCATAAAATAATAGTAAAATTATTATTTCGATCTTACATATGTTGGAAAGTCAAATGGATCATCGTGAGCATAAAATAATAGTAAAATTATTATTCATTTCCCGTAGTGCCAAACCACATTAAGTCTCACTATTTCCTCTCTATTTCCATTCCACAATTTCTTACTAAATTTATCAAATCCTGTCAGTAGTTTTGAATTTGTCATCACAAAATATCAACTTTGAAGCTGATTTAGATATCAGCATTGACTACCTTGGAAACTAGTAGATTGTATTATAGACATTTTCAAAGGCACAGCTGCACTAGGACATGGAACGGGGCAGGTAAAAAATTGGCAGTACCCAATAGGTATAAATTTAGACATCTAAATTTTTTTAACTGCAGTTAATGACTTTTGAATTTAGTTATTTTTCAAAGATATAGACTGTTGAGAGACTGTTATTTTCTAAGCAGCAAATCTTCATACTTAAAAATTCTTGATTGCGGAGGTAGTATCACCTTTAATATAATGTTCTATGACAGCCATAGCCTAATAATCTATCATTAATCTCAATTTTTGTACAAAACCGCCAAGTGAGTTTCCCCACTTACTTTTTAATAGTTTTGTATTACCCCAATAGAATATTTACAACCAGCTTTGTCATTATCAACCAATCTAAATAGCCAGCCATAAAGCGAGCAAAGCTAGCCACTCCACGAAGCCCTAACTTACCAATTATTCAAATTTCTCTAAAATTGGGGAAAACAAGAACATTTTAACAATTTTAATTTTTTTCAATCATTTTTTCAACTTTTATTTCTCCGGTCATTCTCTTAACTGCCATTTCATCAATCATACTTTCAACTTTTATTTCTTCAATCATATTTCAACAGTTACGTTAGTACTTGTTGCGTTCCTCGAATTCGGATTACCCTACGGATTAGGGGATTGCGAATCGGATTTTCACGTTGGGTCAATCTAATGCGGATCCGATCTCCGTAGTCTCGAACCTGAACCATGCGCAACACAATTGAAAACGAGAGGTCAGAGGACGGTGAAAATTACTTCTACCGTATATTTTCCGACGCTCAAATTAGAAGTCTTTCTAAGAGTATAAAAAGATACACAGAGGACACATAAAGCGGTAGATCGAGCGTCTGGATGTGCCCAATTTATGGACAGCTTAGAGGTGTGCCCGACAGAGGGGCGTCTTAGATGCGCTCTTTGTTGAGGGGCGTCTTAAGAGGCAGAAATTGTACGACCATTCTGGATATTGTCGGGTTACTTTTGAAGGATGACTGGGTATTTTAATAGATTTGCTTGGATGGACTTTTAAGGGATTTGACCCCTTGGTAGGGGAGATGGATTCTAGGAGGACTTAGGGGCAGTGCCTTCATAAAGTCCGTAATCCATTTTTCTCTTCTCCCCTCCTTGGCCTCTTCTCTATTGATCCTCCTTTTTCTCCCGAACACCTTTTAAAATACTGGAACTGTTGTGATAATGCTTGTCCATTTTGCCCAATTATATCCACTCCTATAGCCTCATTTGGATTATGATAGACAATTTCGGGTCTATAGGGCTACCGGTTTCAATGTGAAATGTAAACTGAAATTAACTGCAGCGTCTAGGCTAGAATTGTTGCGTTTCTGACTGGGGCCAGCTTAGGCATTTCCTGTGCTACCAATTATACTAAATTTTATTGGGCATTTATTTGATTCGTCAACCTTCTTCCTGGATCGGGTTTACCAAACCCATCAGTATTAATTAAAAATTAGAAACAAATTATTTACAACAAATCTCAATAAAAAATTCTAAAATTAGTACTAATATATTGGTTAAGAATATGATTGGAGAATAAAAGCTAAAAATATANAAAAGTTAAGAATATCACTAAAAATAAAAGTTGAAAACATAAATAATTACCCTCATAAAAAAAAAGAATAATTACCTAAAATAAAATTTGCGAATAAACTTGGAAAAAAAAATCAAAGTTGGGTATAAAAATTTAAAAAAAAAAGTAAATTTTTTTATTATGGAGTTAAAGAAGGAGAAAATTTTGAGCATATAGATTTTAGAAAAATGTTTGGCGTCATATTGAGTTATCCATTTTTTTTTTATGTGATGTACAAGTAATAATCTAATCAAACATATCCCAATAGTGCATAACGCAACTCTATTTTCTATATTAGTTTTCCATCACAGATTAAGCAGCGATATATCGTGAAAACACATCCAAATTACTGAAAAAAAAAATGTCGAGTATGACACAGCTGAAAAAAACACAAACCTAGCAGCCCCAAGCCGCTCGAGGACGGGCCTCTGATTGGAATTGAGAGCTTTGGAATCGTATAGCCCGAGGAAGCAATCCCTAAGGTTCTCACCAGCAACAATTTTCAAATTCAGCTTCTCACATTCTTCAAAAGACTGGATTCTCGAATCCGATTGAACAAAGCTGACGTCTCCTGCTATGAATTGGATGCCCGAGATTTTGAGGAGGTTAGACCAAAACGCTCGCTTAACGGAGTTGCAGGGGTGAAGTCCGGCGGCGGAGAAAGAAGGGAGAAGTTTCGGCCATAGGTGCGAGAGATAGAGTCCATAACTGGCTTGAGAGCAGATCTCTTCGAGAGCTGCATGGATAATTGAGTCCATTAGCGGTTGATAATGTGCGCTGTGTTTTGTCGAATTGGTAGAATTGAGGTGCGTTCTGGTTCCGCTTCGCCCATCATTAAATCACATACAGAAGTCAACTTTTGCCCATAATCACGATAGATGTGGAGAGAGAAACCCTGGATTATTGTAACTGGGAGTGTGGAAAAATCAGATTTTAGAAGGAGAAAGGAGATAAAAGAGGAAGCTTTCTTCAGGATGTTTGGATTTTGGCAAGCCTGACGGCGTGGACTTGGATCGCAGCGAGAAAATAAGAACTCGATAAATTTAACGATTGCTTTCTAACCAAAAGTTAATAACTGAATTGAGGTGCATTTAGCTTGCAATTAAAATATAAAAACTTAAGCAGAAGTTATTTTACCACGACCATATATCAAACACTTCAAAAAAAAAAAAAAAATGTCTTTCTAATATAAACATAAGGCTGTTGAATAGAATTAGAGAAGGTGTTCTTGTTAGTACCAAGTTAATTTCAACGATATTAAAATATAAAAAGTTGCTCCATAAAATGTATCTAGCTTGACCCACATTAAATAATATATTATTATATCAAGCAAGGCTTAACTCTCTCAACTGTGCCAGGGCAGGGGGACATTGGCCTGTATGTTCTGTGGGCCCACAACATGATAAGCCCAATGGTAATTGGCTTAGCAATAAATCTTGGCATGCATGCACTTATTGAAGCATGGGGCCAAGGTTACACAACATGATCATTGAATCAAATTAAGTTATTACAGTTTAAAAACTCAACAACTATACAAAAAAATAGATTCGAATAAAATGCTACTCTCAAACTGTAATTCTATCATGAAGAAAGACTGAGAATACATCATAACGCTTATCTCTCATCATGGTAACCAAGTGGCCATATTTTCACAAGATTATAAAGACACATGAATACATATAAGCACTGTGAAAAAAGCTTAACCTATTTTTTTGAATATTAATTTAAAGAAAGACCAATGATAACCAAACTTATAATTACTATTATATTATCAAATATTATCTGCTAGGTTAGGCTATTGAGTATTTTATAGAGTTTTTTTTATCTATAATCTAATGTAGACCAAAACTTTCAGTTTTTCTTTTTTATCTATGATTACTTCTTTTTTAAAACATTTGATTTGAATATTCTTTTAGGTGCTCATATGGTTTAAAAATGATTTAACTACTAGAATGGATTGATGACTTTTTTTCTTTTTTTTTTTCCTTCGTGTGACAGGTGTGTAAAGAAGGATGCCTCATAGTATTGAGTTGAGTGTGTTCACATGCATTTGTGTTCCAATAAATATACTTCTCGTTCTACATTTTTGTTTGCATATCCAGTTCTTAACAGTGGTTGTGAGATCCGAACCCGTAACATACAAAGCTGCCCTTCACATTGGTTCAGATCAGGCAGCCATGCTGCTGAGCTTACATCAAATTGATGCTCTCGACTGAGGGTAATAACAGGCAAATCGAATGGCATCATTATTTTTGGGGCTTACACTCACCCACAATTATTCCTGCTGATCTGCTAAAACAAACCCCCAAAAAAGGACACTCAAAACAAGAACAATCAAAATTGGCCAGCAGACGGGATAACACAGTAATTGGGGATATGTACTACAGCTTAAGGAACACAAACTCTTCAATGGCGGGGATCTCTCCGATCTTCTTCAAGACTTGGTTGCTAGGCAGGTCGTCCACCCCAGTAGCCATGATGGCATGAGTTCTGGGCGCAAACCTCCCAACGCTCATGAAGCTCACGTTCACATTCTCCTCACCCAAGATGCTCCCGACCTTTCCAATCATCCCTGGCTGGTCGACCAGCCTGCATAGGAGGATGCTGCCTTCCAAGCTGACGTCCACGTCCATAGACCCGACCTTCGTCAGATGCGGGATTCCGTCTTTCACCTGTCCCTCAAGCCTGATCTCTCCTGACTCCGAGATTGCACTGGCAAATTTCGACTCCACGTTGGCAATCTGAACCTGGACGGACTTGAGAGGGATCTCGGGCGAACCATCAAGGACAATGCGTTCTTCAGTTATGCGGAGTCCTCTTTGTTTAGCAGTGAAATCTGCATTGACCAAGTTCACAAAAGTATTTGATATGGGTTCGATCAAACCCTTGGTAATCATGGCTCGAAGCAACCTTGTATCGAGGTCATCTGGTGCTCTTGAAGATGTATATGTAGCTTTAACAGACTTAACACCACTTCCGCCTGCTACCAATTGGACTGCCAGTTTACCGAGCTTCTCAGCAAGCTCAGCAAACGGCTTCAACTCAGTCAGGACCTAAATGTGAGCAATACCAAGTTAGAATCCGAGGATTAATGCCAGCTTCTAGTTTGTTCTTTGAATCAATCAGCTCAGTTTTAGTAAAATGACATCCCTTTTAGAGAGGGTGAATGTCTGCAATAAGCTAATCAACAAGAGGGATAATCAAAAAATACTTCAGCAGGAACCATGGGTGCATTGACTGCAGTTGCTGCAAGCTCCCCCCTCAACGCCCCAACAACAGCTTCAGCAATTTCAATAGCTACTCCTTCCTGCAGATCAAAGGCAAGCATCAACTGACTGGAGAGGCAAGAATGAAGCATTTTCTTATAACTTAAGAAGCTCTTACACGTGTTTGGACATTTTGGATTATTTTATTTTTTAAAAAAAAAATTGATTTTTTTTCTTAACGTGAAAATAACTAAAAATTTAAGCCATTGTTGTCCTTTTCTTAATGTAAAAGATATGTTAGGGCATAACTTCTTTATCTTAGCTCACTTGCATACTAGTTTTTTAAGTTGATTTTTTTATATGATGCGACAAGAAAGATACATTTTCCTTTTTTTCAAATACTATGGTATAAAAAAATAATTATTGATCAATTATACATTCATTTCTATAAATACACTGTGAATTTTAAATAACGTATCTTAAACATGTCATTTCTTTATTTTTTAGGGGAAAAATCGGTATTTACACGTTGGTATCTTGTCATGACAGTGTTCTTATCCCTTAGAGTATAATAGTGTAATGCCCGGTTTCGTCCGATTTAATTTAATATTATCAATATATTCTGGGTATATTGGATTTGATTGTGCAATGTGAAATTGATAGATATTTGGAGCAAGGAAGTAGTTTTGACGCATGAGGCACACCTGACGAGCGCTCGTGTGTGGATTCTAGTGTGAGGGCACTTGAGGGGTGCCCAAAGCGGCGCTCATGCATTGATGGGGTTAGGCGCGGCGCCTAACGCGAGGACGAGTGACACTCGTATACCGATTCAGCTATATAAGGGACAACACGTATTGTTTTAGTCATTTCGCACAAAAAGAAGAGAAAGGAGAGAGAGAGAGAGAGAGAGAGAGAGAAGGAGAAGGAAGAGAGAGGAAGAGATACTTTGAGATATCCTTTGGTCAGATTTGTTAGTTTGCAGGTTGAGGCAAGTATCCTTATGCCCTATTCTTAGTCTATTTTCGTTTCCATCTAGTTTTACTTATTCTACTATCTATTCATGCATGCATGTAGATTTACTAGAGGATTTGAGGTTTTGTTTTGATTTTGATAATATTTAAAGGTTTTTCTTATTTCGTAAAAACATGGGTAAATGTTTCAAACTATTATATTTATGTATAAATATATTTGTAAAGAAAACATTCATCATGTGGTATCGATGCATTGTGTTTCATGTTAGGATCTTTCTTCGTTATGTGATTCGATATGTATAATTTATCCTAGGGTGGAAAGTTTTGTGTTTGACATTTCTGAGAGAAAGCCTCATACTTTTTCCTCTAAATAGGAAAAGTTTTGTAATATGTGATACAGAGACCCTCCCCGGTTGTATTTTTATGAGAATCATCGTAAGGAATTGAACAAAACTAATATATTTTAACGTCCTAATATATCAAACGGATTTGAAGAATGCACAAATTCCATAGGTGGCAAAAGATAGTGGCTTCAGCCCCGTCTATATGGAAAAATATGTAGATGGTCTTGCCCGAGAGTCTAAATAGTAATAATATAGCCTAAGTTTATCAGGAATAAAAGTAACCCTTCCTCAAGTTAGTCTTTTGATCTTTGGTTCTCTGATTTGTATATATTTTAGATTTTCGATATGTTTTACCTGCATTGAGCTGGATATTTGAGATTTTGACTGAGATTTGTAAGTTTCGCCCGTAGTTGAGATTCAGTTGGTTTCGTATATTTGAAACTTTTGACCTTTATTTCGGAATATACTTTTGAGTACGAAATCACATTCAGACTTTCGTTGACGTAATATTACAGACATTTGGATTTTGGTTTTTTATGGGTTTTCATGTACATTTTAATTCCTTTCATTCTGTTAATAGATGCATCGGTTTATTATATATATTATATATTGATACTTACTGAGCATTCAGCTCTTATTTTCATTACTTTTTATCCCTTCAGATTAAAGGGTTACGGGTATCTTGTAGGGAGCTCAGACACGGATTGATTAAAGTTTCATTCATATTGGTGAGTATCAGCTTTGTATTCGGATTGTATTCATATTTGAGATATTATTTGGAACGACAGTTGAGATGATGATAGTATATTGTATCGTTAAAAAGACAGTGTTCGAATTATTCGATTATTTAGATATTTGTGGCATTTGGCTTGTTATGGGTCGATTATTTTGTTTATATTGTGAGTTATCACTTTTTCTTACATACATTGGAGCAAGTCGTAATTATCTAATTGTACGGATGGGTCGTCTAGATAAATCCTATGAATGTATGATAATATTATAGTTTATTATTCTCGTTATGGTCAAACTGTTGGATAAGTTGTCAAGTCATACCAAGATTTAGGTTTTGTTTTGGGTTATTGCTTTATTTTTGGGATTTAATTTTGTGAGTCATAATTATTCTGGAATATTATTAGGACTTGCTTAGTCTAGGACCGTAACAATTAGTCAGCTCACCTGAGCTTCCGTGGTACTAGCGCCAAGATGAGGAGTCACGATTACTTTTTCATGCTGGACCAGCTTGCTATTCTTTGGTGGGGGCTCTTCTGTGAAAACGTCCAGCGCTGCCTGCAATCAAAGACACAAGAGCACCAAGCGTCTTCATATATAAACAATTCCAAGTTTCTTTTTCATTTTCTTCTTTAGCCAGCTTACTCGCTTGCTTGAGTACTGGTAAAAAGTGAGTACCTGAGCTACAATGCCAATCTCAAGAGCATTCACAAGAGCCTCTTCGTCAATAACTCCACCACGAGCAACATTGATAATCCGAACTCCTTTCTTCATCTTTGCAAAGTTTTCAGCATTAAACATCTTTGACGTAGCAGGCGTCAGAGGCATGTGAAGAGAGATGAAATCTGCTGTCGATATTGCCTCATCAAAGGACACAAGGTCTACGCCAATGGCACGGGCCCGGTCTGCTGGGGCATATGGATCATGTGCAATGACATGCATTCCAAGGCCCTTGGCGCGCCTGGCAACTTCTGATCCAACCTTCCCAAAACCCATCACAGCAAGTGTTTTTCCAACAAGTGATACGCCCACATATTTGTTTCGCTTCCATTCCCCTGAATAGATTAAATTGAGAATGAGTTGACAGTCCCAGAAGCTTTTATCATCCTTGGTACACCAAGCAATACTGAAAACCACATACTGACTCAAAGAAAATTATCTCAATGGGGACAATCTCAACAACAATAAAGCATAAGTCACGTTCTGTCATTCAAGCACCGTGGATAGAATCCAGCAAAATCAAAGCAGATACACAGCAGGCTGGCATTATTTTTTTAATCATTAAAGATCTAAATGAATATGATGGGTAAAACCCAAGATGGACCAGCCCAATAGTCAATTAGACAAGAGGCCCGAATGCCATCGGCCTAACAGAATAAGTCACAAAACCTATCAAGTAGTAATGTTTGAATGCATGAACCAAAGGGCATTATCTAAATAGCTAGATATTAAATAAGTCGCTTAATGACCTAATACAGAGAATGGCCGAAGCAACTATGTAATTGGGAGCCAGGTAACCCTATCATTGAATGGGAACAACTATTACACCCTGTAAATGACACTGCTCACTACTAATCCAAAGTAGTATCATGCATATGCAATTGATTTCAAGCGTCAACCAACTAAATGGTACCTCTGACTATAAATGCAACATTTCCCAAATTTAAAATTCACTGATATTAATATCAGAAGATATACCGGAGAGTAAATCCCGTATACCTCTCACATCTAGCTCAATTTCTTGTGGTGTACAGGATTAAGATTCAGAGTTATGAAGACCGGACTTGTTATCATTTGAATATTCGACCAAATCTAAATGGCTCCCTAATTCGTACATCAATTCGGATTCGCAAAATGTATCATTAGAGTCGTCTGTGGAAAACACGACAATCAAGTCACTCATTCGAAGAGAGAACATGGTCAATACCAAGGCTCAATCAAGTATGCCACCTAAGGACATCATTTCTTGTGGTGATGAGCCGACAAAGGGTAGCCACGGAAATGCTCGTCTGCCCACAAACGTAAACATAAAGACACTGGCGACACAGGTCAACTCATGTCCAATGTTCTCAAGTCCCTTTAAAATATATTAGAGGGATACCCACTGGGAGCTCCATCCTCCAATTCTCAAACTTCTGCATCTAGAAGGAAGAACTAGGGGAAAAAGGCATCCTTCTAAAGAGGTAATTCAGCAACTTAAAGACCTCGAAACCCGGAAAGCCTCGAGTGACGGGAGCCTGACTTGGCTTGAAGATCAATTGAATTTCGGAACCCAGAAGGAAAGTCCAGAATGGCAAAACCTACATTATTCCTGAGAAGTGGGAAAGCTGTCGACTCATGACGAAGCTTTGAGTAGCAGTCTTCTGGGAAAAGTCCCTACCAGATAAGTCCCACATGTTTCAGTGAACCATTCGGAGTTGAGGAATGTCCTCAATACGAGGAGGGTTGTGTCCGCCTCCTAGGTGGAGGAGAGAATTAAAAAAATTAAGCAACAACTGTTCCAAGGAAACATGGATGGACATTCAGCTGACTTAGGCAAGTTGTCGTTTACGAGGGAGATCAAGATGAATTGACTCCTTCTCATGTTCAAAATGTCGAATTTGGAACCTTACGACAAAAACTTTGATCCAATGGAATATCTAGATCACTTCCGCACCTTGTTGGGATTCCAAGGTTAAGAAGATCTAGCCTTGTGTCTTTACTTGCCAATAACCCTTAAAAGAGATGCTCGAATTTGGTTTTACTAGTTGGCACCAAATTCGATTCGAATGTTCTAGGAATTGGCTGATAATTTCCCATCTCAATTTGCCTCCGGTAGAAGGGAAAGCAACTGTGGCACCTCATTCGAATTCGGCAAGGTCCAAACGAAAGTCTAAAGAGCTTCTTTGCCCGATTCAACGCAAAGACCCAAGGAATATCAAAACTAACCAATGATGTGAAGTTGAACTTTTTCATGGCAACTGTGCAGTTAGACAAATTTTTAAAAAAATTTGGTTCAGCAAGAGCCCAAGACATTTCCTGGGGCAGAAATCATTACCCGAACATATATTGCCGCCAAAGAGGCTAACGGAACAAAGAGGCCAAAGCGTACGGATCCTCACCTAGGATTGACTTGTGAAAAAAGAGGAATGGTGATAATTCCTCTACCTGAGATCCCAAAAAGAACCCAAGGACAAAACTGACCATTTAATATAAACCTTTAAATCTAACTCCTTTGAATAAAACTTGAACAAATGTCTTGATGAAAATACGAAATGAGAAATTCTTGAAATGACCAAAATCGGTCACAAACCCTGAAAGAGGGGACCAGTCGAAATACTATTTCTACCATTGATCTCTGAGTCATATCACCGAGGACTACCAGACTCTACAGAAGGAGATTGAGACCATTATTCAGAGAGGGTATCTCAATAAGTTCTTTAGAGACTTGTGACAAGCTCCTGGGAGTGCCAACAACAACAAGATAGAACTATAAGAACAACCGCGCAGCCTGGTGGCGGCCGAAATAGTAAGCATGATATCAACAAGGCCACCCAAAAATAAAGCTTCGAACTATCCTGAGAAAACTTCCAACAACAAGAAACAAAGGCTAACAATAGGGAATAATGTTATTAGTTTTAATAATGATGATATGATTTATATAGTAACTCCCTATTTGACCCTCTTATTGTATCTATACTTATTTCTGATGGTCCTTTAACTACTAACTGAAACGAGTCTTTGTTAATGATAGAACTTCCCAGAATTAGCTTTATCTTGATGTCCACTTTAAGTTTGGATTGAAAAAATGCCAAATGAGGTCGGCCAAGTTTCACTTATATGGGTTGGACAATGAACTAGCACCGATCTAGAGAACCATTCAGTTAGAAGTTACATTAGGAATGCACCCAAAGACAACTTCCTGAACGTTGACAATCCTAGCAGTGTACTTCCTTCAGTCTACAATGCAATATTGGGGCGACCTTGCTTGGTAGCGTTTGGTACGGTAATGCCAATCCCACACTTAAAGATGAAGTTCATGACTCCATGTGGAGTTGGAACGGTCCTAGGCGACAAAGTTGCTAACTGAAACTCCCACTTAGCTCCAATGAATCAGACAATTTCGAATCAATCGATTAAGGAATTCAACTTCTGAGATGAAGTAACCCTACAGCAAGGTCAATCCAATGAGTCAACCGAGTAAATTCCATTATATCCACATGAGTCCAAGAAATGCGTCCAGATCGGAGGTTATCTCCCAGATCAACTGCATGGGCAGTTGATGACTTATCTTCGACAAAACTCAGAAGTGTTTGTATGGACATTAGCTAATATGTCGAGGACTCCAATTGAGGAAATGGTCCATAGGCTAGGCCTGAACCCTAGACGCAAACCGATCAGGCAAAAGTAGAGAAACCACTCCATAAAGAAACTCATTGTTATGAAAGAAAAAGTCAAAAAATTTCTCGACATAGACTTCATAAGGAAAGTATAATACCTAGATTGGCGGCTGAATGTAATGCTTGTCAAGAAAAACAACAAAAAATGGCGGATGTGGGTCAATTTCACTAATGTAAATATAGCATGTCCGAAAGACAATTTTCCACTGTCACGAATTGATTTACTGATAGACTTAACATCCGGATGTGTCCAAAGGATGTAGAGTTCACCTCCTTTATGAACGACTAAGGAATATATTGCTACAAAATCATACCTTTCAACCTAAAGAACGCGGGAACGACGTGTCAGATGCTAGTAAACAAAATGTTTGAAACACAAATAGGCAGAAATACGAAAGTATATGTGGATACCATGCTCATCAAAAGCAAACTTACTGATGACCATATTCAAGGACTAGGTGAAGCTTTCGGGGTACTCCGACCGTATCAAATAAAGCTAAATCCAGCAAAGTATGTATTTAGAATAACTACTGGAAAGTTTCTTGGATTTATAGTGTCTCACCGGGGAACTAAGACAAGCCCCAAGAAAAACAAAGTAATTGTGGATACGAATTCACCTCGAACTATAAAAGAAGTCTAGAGGTTAACCAAGAGACTCGCAACGCTCTCTCCATTGCTGGCGAAATCTGCAAAGAAATACATTCCATTCTTTAAAAATCTGAGAAGAATTAAGGCAAGCGATTTTCAATAGACGGAAGACTATTGGTCAACCTTTTAAAAACTAAAAGAATACCTCGCCAAACCCTCTACTCCTATCATTTCCAAAATAAGGTGAAGAATTATATCTTTATTTGGCCATATCCAACACGACTTTAAATTCGGTCCTGATTAGACAAGAGTTCGAGATACAACGATCAGTTTATTATGTCAACAAAATCCTGATAAACACCAAAACTCGTTACATGCTGAAAGGATCGCTTTAGATTGGTTCACTCTGCCAGAAAGCCTCGGCTATACTTTCAAGCTCTTAAGATCATCGTCCTAACTAATAAACCATTGAAAAGGATCCTGCAAAGACATGAGGTGTTCGGCCATTTGGTTAACTGGACTATGAAATTAGATGAATCTGACATAGAATTCTGAGCGCGACAGGCCATAAAAGGGCAGGCACTCACAAATTTCATAGTCAAAACGACAACCCTAATTCCATCTTAAGGAGACTAGAGACCCACTTCAACAAGAAGAGGCACCAATTTGGATCTTATATGTAGATGCATCATCTTCTCAGTCAATGAGCGAAGCTAGTGTGGTCTTGAGAACTCTAGAGGGGTTAGAGATAAAATACTCGATAACACTTAGATTCTTAGCCACTAATAACATAGTAGAGTACGATGTCCTATTGGCTAGGCTCAGATTAACAAAGGAATGATCAGCCAAAAGCTTGATAGTTCACAGCAATTCGAAACTAATCGTCAACCATGCTTGGGAATTTCGAGGCGTCTAGTCCATGCCTCACAAAATACTGTGCCAGAGTAAATGGCCTGATCCAGTCATTTGACAATGTGAAAGTTCGTCACATCCCAAGGGATGATAATTGGAAGGAAGATCTACTAGTAAAAACGACAGCAGTTGAGAACCCTAAGCAACACACAAGATAGGTGAGAAAAGTTCTTACGATCCAAGCGTAAAGGTCTCAAAAGAAATACTCTAGATCTTAAACGACGACACCTAGATAACTATGTACAGAAGATATTTTGAAGAAGGTCTTCTGCCAGAAAACCTGAAAGAAGCCCGGTGCATAAAAAGGACTACGGGTTGGTACAACCTCATGGACGGGAAACTATATCAAAGAGGATACTCCATCCCTTACATGTAGTTTTTGAGAACGATCGAAACTAACTGTGGGCTAGTGAAGTACACCTCGAAATCTGTGGGTCGCACATAGGAGATAAAAACCTGGTGTTCAAAGTTACACAGCGAGGCTACTACTGGCCCACAATGAAGAGAGACACTATGGATTTCGTAAAAATATGCAAAAATTGTTAGATCCAAGGCAACGTCACACATCGGCCACACACCGAACTCCAAACCCTACAGTCGGCCTGGTTATTCGTAAAGTGGAGATTTGACATATTTAGCCAATTACCCATTGTAGCAAAAAAAAGAAAGCTCATTATAATCGTCATAGACTATTTCACAAAATGGGTAGAAGCCTCTCCACTGTCGAGAATCACCAAGCAAAATGCAAACAAGTTTGTCTGACAGAGAATCATTTGTAAGCTTAGCATTCCCGAGGTCATAGTAACCGGCAATGGAACTCAATTTGTTGTAAAAAGATTCACCAAGTAATGAGCAAGTTTCGAAATTAAGTTAATTCATGCTTCTGTCGCCTATCCGTAGATGAACAGGTACGTGAAAGTGACGAACCCAACCTTGTTATATAGATTGAAAACGAAGTTAGAAGACATAAGAGCCTTCTGGGTAGACGAGCTACCCTCCATACTATAGTCCTAATGGACAATTCCTAGAAAACCGACACAAGATACACCATTCAACTTGTGTTATGGGATAGACGCGGTTATTTTGGTAGAAATGGGACTACCAACATTCGAGTGGAAAACTTCAACCCACAAAGCAATTCACAACTTTTGAGAGGACATATCAATCTGCTTGAGAAAGTTCGAGCTGTGTCAAGGTTGCAAACGGTGGCTTACCAGTAGCGAATCACCGGGTATTATAACAATAATGTGAAGGCTCGCCAATTTGAGGTAGGGGATCTAATTTTGAGAAGCATAAATGCTCCAGACAGGATCACTGATAAGAACAAACTCTCCCCTAATTGGAATGGACCATTCCTAGTCTTAGCCATCTTCCAAAATGGTGCGTATAAACTACGCACTCAAAATAAAAACCTAGTCTCAAAAGCATGGAATGCCCTCCATTTCAAAAAAATATTATTAATGAACTCGCGTTCAAATCTGGATGGGATGTGTTTGCATGTGATTTGATGAAAACAAGCAACTAAGACTAATCTTAAGTCGGGTGGAACTCTCACCTGTTAAAATGACCTGTTAAAAAATAAGGTCATAGTATCAATTGATGTAACCTAATGACCCAAAAGACGGTGGAACACAGTTATCGCATAAAAGAAAAAGGTCCAACCCCTTTTTTTAGAGGTTGAATTAAACATCAAAATGAAAAAACCTTAGGGGGCATGCCTGGCACAACGTCCACCTATAAAAATAAGCACCATCAGTCGAATACAGTCGATGGATTAAAGTCTGATAGAGCTCGGCAACAATGGTAATCTTGCCTAGTCAATACCTAGCAACAATGACAACATCATCTAGTCGGCAAACGAAAAACGTGTTGAACGAAAATTAAGCATGAATAAAAAATAGCATTAGTGACAATAATTGGAACAATCTAATTGATCTATTAGTAAACTAATCCATCAGTATACAAATATTGACAATATGGAGATCCAAGTTTTCGACATAAAGGTTACAATTGCACTACCCATTGCCTGCACACGAGCATCACAGCTATCCTAATTAGCCGAAGATCGTAGTGACGGATCCCCACTAGGCTCCGGGAAATCCTTAATGTCAAAACACTGAGAAGCCCCGGAATTCCTCGGATTGAGACAGCCTAAAGGAACTTCAGAGACCACCAAGGATACAATCTGCTTGCAGGTCAAAAACCCCACCTAAAACATGTCATCTAGAATAGGCCCAACCTCTTTCGGTAAGAGGCGTACCCTTAGCTCTCCCTTAAGTCGAGCACACTTATTCTGAAGATTGGCAATTAGGTTGAAGATTGGCAATTAGGCTGGCATCAGAAGTTGAACGATGCTCAGTCTCTTTGAGCCCATCCTCGAGTGATTGCCTCGGCTCTCGAGCCTATCCACTTGAAGAACTCTCTATCTAAGTAAGTGGCCCAATCTCGGCTCTACTCAGTCTCGGCGATGGCAGCATCAACTCGAATCTTCATCTCCCTGAGAATGGCAGGTTCAGCGTATGTTTGTGCAGTCCGACCTCGATTAAACAAACCAACTCCTACGACTACTAAACAAAAAAAATTAGTTAGTTAAAAATAACAATGACATGGAGAATACTTGAAGATAAAGGGTTATACAAATAGTACCTCAATAGGAAAAGATTTTTCCTGAAAAGAGGGATCGGGAGAATATCTGAA
This sequence comes from Nepenthes mirabilis, assembly GCA_025585075.1. Taxonomy (NCBI): domain Eukaryota; kingdom Viridiplantae; phylum Streptophyta; class Magnoliopsida; order Caryophyllales; family Nepenthaceae; genus Nepenthes; species Nepenthes mirabilis. The sequence continues at coordinate 35,496 of JAODPA010158776.1, forward strand.
CTCGGATATAAGCAAAGTCCTCCAGTATAAAAGAGGGAAAGCGTAGCGCTGAAGAGGAACTTCAAACCCAGGGGAGGAGAAAAAGCGTCCAAATCCTTCAGGTGCCCAGATGCCAAAGCATCAGCTTGAGGAACCTCCTTCGTTTTTAAAACCTCCGGATTATTATCAAGAAACTTCTCTGTCGCCCAATCATTATTAATAGACTCCGCAATGACAGCAACACAAGGTGTAGAAACAAGCTCATCGAGAAGCAAATTAACAAAAACTGAGACCCCGTATTCAGTTATAAACGAAGCAACAATCGGTTCACTCAAACTGCTAACAACGGGGTCATTTATTCTCAAAACATTGGATAGTGAAGCTTCACCGCCCTTAGTGATCTTAGGTGCCTTCTCAAAAACTAGGCAGCCCGAAGAGGAAAAGATGGAATGCAGCCTACAAGACAATTTACCAACTTCTAACGTGGTCATCTCATCACAGGCCTCATCAATCATTCTATCATAGTCGCTAGAGGAAGACAGGAGGGGATCTACCCTTTCGGACGCCCTTTCAAGAGAATCCCAAATAAAAAATTCTTCTGGTTTTCTTTTGGGCCAGCGAAGAAGTATATCAACAATGGCTTCCCCTTAAACTCTCACCTCCCAATAGACTTTAGCGAGCGCCTAACGAGTCAAAATATTGTTTGTTCTTTGGAGCGAAACAACGTTTTCCTCGATCAGCTCAGTCAATGGCCGTGCCAAAAAAGTCTCATTTTCTGAAACATCTTTAGAATAAGTAAGATTAACCGACTTTCATTCGTTGGAAAGGATCTAACCGGAAGGGGCCGCATTGAAAAAATATCGGTCTTTCCAACCATTTATTGAGTTCGAATTATCTTCGCTTATCTTATACTTTTTTCGGGGGGTAAAAGAAATCTAATCATTCTCCTGATTACACTGGAAAACTACTTTAATAGCCCTAGCATCCAGACGAAGTCTCCAATGATAAAAAAAAAAAAAAAAAGCATAGGAAAATCAAATACCTAATGGCAATGGGATGAAGGCGCACCACAAGAATTTCAAAAGCCTCCAAAATCTTATACAGTTCCATTGCAAAAGAAATACGAAGCCCTTTTTTCAAATGGATTTCGTAGATGGTGATGAAGCCAAGTCTCGAAAAGCAGACTCTCTTATCGAATGAAGGAACCTGGAAGGGAATGCCAATAGGAATATTAAACCTATCGTATATATCTATCACATCCTCAACGGTAAGGACAAATAGAATCTCAGCAACACCTTTAGAAACTGTCTGATGAGCCATGGAAACGAGGAGAAGCGAATAGTAAATTAGGGCTGGGAGAAGTGGAATATGAAGAAGTGCAGAAGTGAAGGAGCACCAGACTTTAAATAAGGATCATAGACCAAAAAAGTGTCATCCAAAAATGCCAAAGAGGAGCAACTTCGTGATGGCTGAAACACGTGTCCGCACGAATATGTGTTGCATTCCACTGTACCGTTCATGATGGCCTGACGCAGCACCTCCCAAGACATATATGCGCAATGCCATATCCACTCTAATGTGCTGGTTATAATGGCTTGACGCAATGCTTCATAAGGCAATAGACTGGCAACAGGTGACCCTAATACTTACTTAATTGTGGTGAGACAATCCGGCCCTAATTAAAGTCAATCCAGTTGATTTACGGATGTGCAAATAACATGTTCATTCAAAATAAATTATTATATGCCAAATTGTCAAAGGTCTGAGTTGTCAAATGTCCAAGTTGTCAAATTGTCATAAGTTAAATGACGAAAAATGATATCCAAGCACAAATCCAGCACAAGACTTGAAGTCAACTGTTCAAAGAATACAAATACATTAAAGCTATACAAAAAAAAAAAAAAAGAATATCATCCAGGTAGGTAATTCTATTCGTTGAACCCTTTCACAATATACAAGCTTACAACAGTAAAAGTATAATTAGAGTGAAATAGAAAAAGACGTAGGACAACAACCCACGAAAAAATATCCCTCTTTCGAAACTTCAATGGCACCTGGAGGAAGGAAAAGAACAAAAATCATTATCCCAAGCCTGCGATAGTCGCCCAGATCACCTCAAGAGAAAACATAAGGCCGGGGACCTTGCAACAACGATGAAAGCCTAGCTTTGAGCCGGATGTAAAAAAGGAAAACCAAGATGGCTTTCCCTATAAAAGAGGGTAACCAAGACAATCTTCAAATGTTTCCTCAAACTCTTGCTCCAAAATTTGGAAAATAACTTCCACCAATTACAGCAACAATTGCTAGTGAAGGCAACAGTACAATGTTGGCTTAAAATAGTCATACTATTGGACAAAAAAAGGAATGCCCCATAATGCAGGGCAAAGAGAGCTCCTTAATTTATAGCCAAGAGGAGGACTCAGTGGGCATTCAACCCAAAAAGATATTAAATCACAATAATTGATGGCAAAAATAAAATCTTACCAAATAAGACCCCAAATCAGTAGAGTTTCTAGGGAAGGGGCGCGCATTGATGAAGTTGTAGTTGGCATCCTATCAATGACATGTTAGGGGTTTGAATTCAAACCTACCAGCATGGGGACTAGTGATGAGTACGGCTCAATACGGACCAACCCAATATTCAATTGGACAAGAGACACAAACGCCATCGACCCAACGGAAGAAGTCACAAAGTCTATCAAGCACTAATGTTCGAATGCATGAATCAAAAGGTATTATCTCAATAACCAAATATTAAATGAGCCGCTTAATGGCCCAATATAGAGAATGGGCGAAACGATTCTATAAGTGGGAGTCAGGTGGCTCTATTATTGAATAAGAATGGCTGTTACACGCTATAAGTAATGCCTCTCACTATTGATCCAAAGTGACATCATACACATGCAATTGACTTCAAGCATTGATCAACCAAACAGCACCTCTATGTATAAATATAATCTCTCTCGAACAAAAAAATGGAGGAAAGGAAAGAAAAAAGAAAAGCCACTCAGTCGGATAAGTCCACAAAAAGGAGCATAGCCCCCTAAACACTCACCCATCCCTATCCACTCTGAATTCTAGTATATTTTTCTCATATCTTTCAAATTTAAATAAAAAGATTACTGACTCGAGTATTGAAAGATATATCAAGAAGTGAGTTCCGTATACCTCTCACTTCTAATTTGATTTTTTGTGATTTGCAGGATCTGGATTTAGTGTTACGAAGACCGGACCCGTTATCTTTTGGACATTCAAATGAATCAAAACAACTTGCTAATTTATAAGTCAATTTGGATTCGCGAAACTCATTAGAATACATTCCAAAAAGACACTGACACCACCAACATTATTACAGTTGCAAAAGGAGAAAAAGCAAAAAGGAGAAGAGAACAAGGCCTAAAAATCACAAACAATCAGAATGACAAAAAGCAGGCCACTGAACACCCCAAAAAATGTCAGAAAAGCAACTAACTTCTCAAAACTCCTGAATTCCTTGCTGCAATTTCCATAAACAAAAAAACCTGGCACAAAAAAGGAGATATTTTTACCAAAACCTTAAAAAAAGAATTAAACCCTTCCTAAAACCCAAGAACACCTTACCCTCCCAAATACAGCCGCTTCATCCCATAAATGAATACCAGTTAACATTAGCCAGATCTCCATTTCTTATAGAATTGCCTATAATAGATACCATCCTTTCAGAAGTTAACATGATCCAATCGTTAGTGGCAAAACTAATACTATCTTTTATATGGCGCGCAGAGTACAAAGAAAGCAGATCTCAGGAACTCTATAGTAAAGTTAAAGATCTAATTAAAGCTTACAGCTTCGAGGAATATTCAAATCGAACGATCAAGATCAATATTATGTAAGTCAAAAGGAAGACTCGGATTCATTTACAGCCAGACAAAATAACTGGAAAAACACATCCCACAGAGTGTCTGACGAAATGCCACAAAGACAACGAATACTAACCGGCCTTCACCGATGCATCGGCCGCTGCAATGTTCCTAGCCATAGCAGTCAAGAGCGCAATCCCATGCTCAGCGGCAGCCACAGTATTCGCTGTCGGCGCATTGACCACCAAGCACCCGTGCTCGGTGGCCGCCGCAAGATCTACATTATCGATCCCAACCCCAGCCCTGCCCACAACCTTCAACCTCCCGCCAGATGACTCGAACACCTCGCGAGTCACCCTCGTGCCGCTCCGGACAATCAACGCATCGCACAGGGAGATCTTGGTGCAGAGCTCTTCAGGGCTGAGATTGTATGAGCAATCAACATTTGCGAATGACTTGAGAAGGTTGAGACCCGCCTCGCCGATCTTCTCGGCGACAAGGACTGTTGGCTTGGTATCGAGAGAGGAGACGACAACTAAGTGGTTTCGGCGGAAGACGGCGTTGTGGTAGTCATGGCGGTGGTGGAGGCGAAGGCGGGGTTGGTTGAGAAGATGGAGGGTAGGTGAGAGGGGAAGTTTTGAGAGGAGAGAGAGTTGTGAATTGGTAGGGAGAATAGTTTGGCGTCTGATTTTGAGCGATAGGTTAGAGAACAGAGTCGATGAGGCTGAAGAAGCTCCTGCCATAATTGCGCGCGCGCTCTCTCTCTCTCTCTCTCACCGTCTCTGTCTGGCTTTTCTCCGTTTCCCCTTTTCTGGCTGGTAGGCTCTTTCGATTTGCTTTGCTGGGTGTGCAGATCTGAGAGATGCGTCGCGCCGCCAGAGGGAGTGTGGAGGGGAAGAGCGGAGGGAATCCGTGGTCGTTGGGGTTTTTGTGGGGACCGTGAAGAAAAGCAAGGACGGTTGGTGCGCCTTGAAACTACGGCGGAAAGCAGTGTCAGGTAGGTCGGAGGAGTATATATAATTTGAATATTGTGGGCGATAATATTAGGATATTATTTAGATATTTTTACACAATATAATAT
>JAODPA010158787.1:0-14385 GCA_025585075.1 Nepenthes mirabilis
TTTAATGGAAACTCGGTTCTTGGTTCGTGTTCTTTATTGGCCAATCATTATAGATCAAAATTCGGAAGAGTTCCACTTGCTGTCCATAATCCATATGTTTTCATATAGTCTTGTTCTTTACTTCATTCATTGAAGTCCATAGCATCTTATCAAAAGCCGGAGTTCGTCTTTCAAAAATCTGAAGTTCTTATTCAGAGAGGAATCTCGTTAAATTTTCGAAGTTCTTTTTAAACAGAAGGCCGAAGTTCCTGAAACCGAAGTACTTTTATTATTGCCGGAGTTCATTTCCTTTAGTCAAAGCCGGAGTTCGTTTTCTTTAGTCAAAGCCGGAGTTCGTTTTCTGTAGTCAAAGCCGAAGTTCGTTTTCTTTAATCCAAAACCGGAGTTCTTTTCTTTAATCAAAACCGGACTTATTTATTTATGAAGGACGGAGCACATTTACATCATCATCAAAAGTCCGGAGCTCTTTAAAAAAACGGAGTGATTTCCATTTTTAAGGGACGGAGTGTTTTTCCTTTCAAAGGGACGGAGTGCCGTTTCTTAAAATGGACGGAGCATAAAACGGGCGGAGTGCTTTTCATGGCGGAGCTCTTTTCAAAAGACGGAGTTCTTTTTATTAAGGCAGGTTTCAAAGGCTGGAGTTCCTTTCTTAAACGAAGGCCGTATTTTAACATTCGGAGTTCTTTAAAAGCTGGAGTTGTTTTTCTTCAAGGCCGGAGTTCTTTTCAAAATAAAAAGGACGGAGTGTTTTTCATCAAATTTCCGGAGTTCTTTCTTTTAAAATCCGAAGTTCATTTTCTAAATCCGGACTTCATTTTCTTTCAAAATACGAAGCTCTAAAAATCCGGAGTTCATTTTCTGGCAGAATACAAAGCTCAAAAATCCGGAGTCCATTTCCTTTCAAAATCCTAAGCTCTAAAATCCAGAGTGACTTTTCTTTCATAAATCCGGAGCTCATAGGCCGGAGTGGCTTTTCTTTTAAAAATTCGGAGCTCAAGGGGACGGAGTAGCTTTTCTTTTAAAATCCGGAGCTCAAAGGCCGGAGTGGCTTTTCTTTTAAAATCCGGAGCTCAAAGGCCAGAGTTTCTTTTGGACGGAGTTCTTTATTCAAACTGGATGGAGTGCTTATTTCCTAAAATGCCGGAGTTCTAAATTGTTTTCTGTAAAAACTGCCGGAGGTCTTTTATCATTAAATTCAGAGATCTTTTGACAGAAACAGAAATCAACAGTAGGAATACTTATTTCATTTTAAGGCCTAAACTTTCTTTTCCGTAAATATGAAGTTATCAAAATTCATAACAATCATAAACAGAATAAGTCTATCATCATGCATAACAGAATTTTCTTTAAACATGCATTTCAGTCATCAAAAGCATACTTCATACAGAAATCATATACTTTCATAGTAACATAAATAAACATGAGTTTTAGAGTATCTTGCCTGAGTTCTTTTCTACTTTTTCCTTAGCTTTCTGCCTCCTTCTTTAAGAGAGTTTCTAGTGGTGCATTTTTCTGATGTTCTTAGTCCCTATTTATAGCCCACGAGAAGGTGGCCATCATTTATGATTTTTCCTATTTTCCAAGGTGTCATTTATGATTGTTCATTTTCCAAGGGTGATCTTGCATTTTCCAAGGAGGGTTATTTATGAATTTTATTTTCCAACATGTCTCGAGAACAGCCGATATTCATGGTCGCTCCTTCCCAATATTCTTCCTTAACTGTGACCGGACTCCTTCAAATCCGGACTCGCTTTTACTTCAGAAATCCGGAGTTCTTCTCTTCAAGGAAATCCGAACTTCCAAGAAAATCCGGACTTCTGTTTCCTACAGAATCCGGAGTTCTTTTACCAAGGGAAATCCGGACTTCAATTCTTCAACGAAATCCGGACTTCTGATCACCAAGGAAAATCCGGACTTGTTTTCATCAACGGAAATCCGGACCTCTTTTATCACAGAAATCCGGACTCATTTTCATTAAGGAATTCCGAAGTGAATTTAAGGAATATTCCGGACTAAATTTTCATAAGAAAATTCGGACTGAAATTTTACTAATGCAAATTCGGACTTCTTCACATTTCGTTCTCCGGTCAACTTACGTTGACCGGACTTAATGGTTAATTTTCTTATTAAAATTCTGGGTCGTTACAGAGAGTGCCGATTCTAGTGAGAGAAGGGAGGAGATTGAGGCCATGGAGTCCAAATTCGTCGGAGAGCTAGTTATAAAGGTAAAAGCACGCGTCGTGGCAAGTGTTCTCATACTCACTTCTCGTTCCCTTTCGATGTTTTGCTTGATTTTATTGGATATTCTTGTGTCGATACCCACTATAAATGTTAGAATCATGAAACCCAAGATTAATGACGAAGGAATATGTAGTTATTTATCTAAATTGTGTCCGATCCACTCGGTTTGGTTTCACTGAAACCCTAACCCACAAAATTGGGGATTTTCCATTTTCCTTCCGTGTATCATGAAATTGACCTCAAAATGTGAATCACCGTGTCTCAAATACGTATATATATATCAACCGGGCGTCCGATTTCACAAGAACCGACCCGTTTACGGCGTCCGAACGCTCTAAAACACCACTGTTACTGTTCACCCAAGGTATAATGGAAACTTTGCTTGTTTCTACACTATTTAATTGTTATAAGAAGTATATCTAACTAATTATATTTGAATGTAAGCTTGAAATTATGAATTTGTGCATTGATTGCAATGAAACGGGCTCCGGAGGACCCTGATGTGATATTAGCTCATCGATGGTAAGAAATTCCAATCTCTCATGAATTTTGGTAATCATATGTATAATTAAGTCACTAAAAATGTTTAAGTTCCAAAGTGAGATGAAAACCGAACGAGTAAACGGAGGGAAGTCCACAATGTGATATGTGAATGACAAAACCTCCCAAATGGCGGGAGATATGACAAATTGGATATGGTGGACTTTCCCTCAAATGGAAATGGAAATAGAATAATGAAACTAGGACCATGGACTTATGTTCATTGGGTAGTATTCTCTGGCTTGCCATGTCCTTCTCGGTAGAAACCCGAAGAATACTTTGGCCGCATATTCTGGTCGCTTGTGTGAGCGGGTGATGTCCATGGCACGCCTTAGTATACTATTGTGGAAAAACGAGGAACTATCCTAGTATCCCAAAGAAATGGGACGTTTATCGGGCCGGTCTATAGGCATGATATGTAGATGACCCCCCGGCTGGGTCTAAGAATAAGCCCTCACGGCCTTAGATCATGTGGAGTATCATGATCCTTTTCTCGTTCTCTCACATCACTGCTAGTACGACCTATTGGCCCTGGTTTGCAAAGATTAAAGTAAATTGATAAATGCACTAAAACATGTTTAAATGGAAATTAAAGGTTCCAAAACATGATAAATGACAAATCGGTACTTCTAAATGTTCCTTTCTTCTCAGGTCTCATTGTATTTTAAATGCATGATGCCCTTTGCATTATCATATTCATGTTTCTTTACAGGTCTCATTGTACTTCTAAACATGCTAGTACGCACACTTTTGCTGTTTCTCCTCCCACATGAGAGTATTAAGTTGGCGCCTGATGAATTAGAGCAAGGAGTGGGACTCGCTTAAGGAGATTAGCCGAATGTCAAAAGCCTGAAGCTTTAGTTACATCAATCGTACTAAAATGTAAACGGCCTGATAGTTTAATGTGATTTGTTATTATTTTATGGTTATTATTGTGCTTCCATAAGTGACTTATGGATTTAGTTCTGCTTCTGCATTTATTTGGGTGTATAGATTTTTGTTTAGGTCTAGTGGCATCTCTCTTGAGTCGACGCTGTGTTTAAATACATCACGTTGGAGCCATGAAATGTATGTGGCTTTTGGATCCTGTGATGTGTTGTGATTGGATTGATGTACAATGTTAGGACTTGGAGTTTGGATGTGTAGTTTTGGCTATTGTTGAAATATAATGTTGATTGTTGGGTTTATTTGGATATATTTTTGCATTGTACAGGGTTATACAGGTGTTTGTATTTTGACAATTGTCCAATTTACAAACGAAATTATGCCCAATTTTCTGTTGAAATTTATAATTCTAATTATGGGCATTGGTTTATATTATTATTGACGGAGGGTTATTTTAGAAAATTGGTATCAGAGAAAAAGAGATGCCTAAGGTTTGATCTGAATCGTATGCGGAAGCTTCTGCTAGATTAAGATTGATCGAATAAGTAAATAAAGGTGTTTGGTGATTAAGCTAGTCCAGGTAGTTTTGGTTACCCCAATCCCAATGACTTAGGCTTGCATTAAGTTAAGAGTGATGATTTAGTTCAATTGGCTAGCTTAAGTGTTCTAGCTAGTGTTCAAGGAGTGACTTAATGTGAAATATCTCGGTCTCAAGAAAATATTAATAGTGGCTCTTAGACGGGGACTACTAATATTAGTGATTGGTTGTGGGATCGAGAGGAAGATGGTGTATAGAGAGACCTTAGAGTTGGAATTTGATTGGTATCAATTTGGTTCTTGAATTGATCAGCGTTGATTTGAGGCCTGGGTTAATTAATCTCGATCTGATGTTTAAGTTCGATCGGCTGTGGATTGAAATCCTTAGGCTAGTAATTCGTTAAGAAGGGTTGCCTGATCAACTTAGCAAGTGTAATGAATAGGGTGGAGCTATTGGCTCGAGATTGGTATGACTGGAGTAAATTTCAGGTATATCAAGTCCTAGGATGACAATTCATGATTGTTTTGGAAAAATGCTTAAGTGTTTGGACTTTTGGGTAGCCTTGGGTTATATTGAGGTTGATGATGTGGATTTTTAGACTTAAGATGGCATTGCGGTGACCCCATGTCTACCTATTGCCCCATGTTAGATAGGAAGTGAAGTTGGCCTCGGTTAGTTGACGTGAAGAAGATCATGGGTCCTGAGGATTAAGAGGTATTGTCTTATGTGCTTATGGAAACTTTAAGGATGAATACTTTGTTTTGATGAGACTCTCGGGAGCATATTTCAATAATGGTTGGTTTGATTGCAAAATTTAGGGATATCCTTATCCATGGACGGGCGGCGAAGAGGTTCAGTGTTTTAAATTAGGGTTCTAAGGTATTAACTTAAAGTATTAAGTGCCACCTGTCGCGACAACAGGTAAGGCCCTTGGGCTTAATATTGTAATATTGTGTCATTTTTGGGATTCCAAACCCATGTTTGTATTGTGTTTTGAGTTATGTGTAACGGGGAGACCTAAGCTTCATAATAGCGGCAAAGGTGACCTAGTACTTGGAAGGACAAAAGACATATCAAAGTGGATGTTTATGTAAGAATCTTGAAATTGAATTGTGTAATTTTGGGTATGAACTTGAGCAAGCTAAGGTACCAAGTCTTAATTTGATCTTAATAGTAATTCGGTGGGCAAACTATAGTGCTATTACTGTTGGATTGGTAAAGGATGACATCTGGCAATCGAGTTGTGGGATCTAAGGCATAGGTTTGAATTGATCAAGGTATCAAGAGATTGATGACGTCTTCCTGTGGAACATTCAATGACAATCTGCGTTAAGTCTAATTAGTATATGCGGCCACATTTTGAAGTAATTTTGTGGCCATTGAGGGGCTTCGTCCGTGTGACTATTTGAAAATGATTATAGAAGGAAGATTAGGTTGACTTATCTATTGACCGATAATTCGAGGTTGTGTCAAAATCAACAACGATCGTTGAGAGTTCCATGCAGAGCCGTGGAAGTATAGGCTTTGGTATCATTGTGAAATACCCGAGAACCTTCGAGGTAGAGAAGACGGATCGATAAGGTTGTTCATGAATTTCAAAAATGGGGTGGCCTAGGAGATGGATGATTTGTCAAACGAACCTTGTGAATGGATAAGCAAATTACGTGGGCTGTTGTAAAGGCTTGACGATTTCTAAGATCGATTTGGGTCCATAGCGTGTTAATTGTGGCTCAATGGAAGTGGTAGCCCCGACGGTATTCGGGATGAGGATATGGCAACTATGAAGCCCAGAAAACGCCGTTTGGGTTTTGTAGGTCCGTTGGTGTTTCATGAAATTTTATGGGTTAGATCTTTTGGCCATATTCGGGCTCGTGTTGAGGTGACTTCATAGATAAATTCAAAGGAATGCGAGTTTAGTGGAGGAAACGCCCTGTTAGGCTTGTAGCTCTTTGGTAGCATGATCTTGGGATCTATAAGATTTTAAGTGATGGCTATTGGAAAGACTGATTAGTGTCGTGAAAGCGTATGGTCAACTTGGGTCTAACCGAAATTATTAAGTGAACCGACAAGTATTCTTCGAGGACTACAATTCAAGTGAGACATTTGGCTTAGAGAGATTTGTAGTTGTTAGAACGAAAGATAAACGGTAGTTTTCAGAGATCGGATGGGGGTAATTGACGTTCATATCATTTGGGTTGATCCCTGATGGATCTGGTAAGTTATCGTGGAATGTAACGCCTTTGAGAAACGTTAAGGTTATGTTACCCTCACGTCATGATAGGTGGATACCTTTGATTTAAGTGGGGGAGAAGTTCATGATTAGTGTTACCCCATATGTAAGTCAAAATTAGCAATTAAAGTCTCCGCTTTGAGAACTTATGGCTTTGTCTTTGAAGATAGTCATTACCTAAAGTTTTAAGAGCAAAAATAGTTGTACCATTAAAAAGGATGATCATATGATATTACATGTGGACAGACCTATTTAAAGGTTGAGAAAGTGAACCTCGGTGTTTTCTTTGGGAAAGAAGGCATCAATGTTGGCAATTGATGCTGCGAGCCTTTGGACTTGTATGTCTTTGAAGTTTCATAGGAGATGTGAAAGATGAATCGCGAGTAAGTCCAAATGATTGGGTGATAGGATGCCATGTTCTTAAATTGGGAGACAAAATCGTATTCGATGTTTGGGAGGTAGGAGTTCATGAAATATGAAATCCTCATGATTTGTTTCAAGACGATTAGGGCGACCTACTTATCATAATCATAGAAGACGTGTTCGGCTGGAATTAGTTGACTTATTGGTATGCCAACAGGATCTTGAGGTTAATAAGTAGTTGGGATCTTAAGGTTCTAGGTGAAGGTTCGAGATAATGATTTAAAGTTATGTTGACTTTTTGGGTGATCGTTATGACTGTAACTCGAAATGTGGCTGTAGTCTGAGGATTGTGAAATTGTCTTCGTAATATGACTATCCTAGAACTGTTTTAATAAGAGTAGCGCAGCATAAGCGTTGTGAACCCATGGCTCAGAGATTTAAGAATAAGATTGAGGTCCCTGTGATCGAATTCTTTAGAAGCTTGGAATGAATTGAAGTGGAAGGTCATTGAATTCGTTTAAAGTATCTGATTAAATTGGAGAAATGGTCAGCATTATTGTAGGTCGCTTTTGAAATTCGGAGGATCGTTATAAGGTCTTCCTTCTGTCGATGGTTGAGAAAATCAGTAAGTGTCTGGGTTGAGCCATTCTGAGAGGGTAAGGATTTGTTTTGTGATGAGGATTTGTGAGGTTCCGAGTTTAGACTATAATAATTAGAAGGTAATTAAGTTAACATAGGTGTATTGTGGTCAAAAGGTGTGAGAGGAATTGGATTGAAAAGCTCAAAGAGCCGAAATCGGAAAATCAAGAACAAAAACTGTAAACTGTGAAATATTACCTTGTAAATAAGATTTTGGGTTTTGCATTATGATAATCATAACTTATTAAGGTTATATGATCAAAAATAAGGTCCAAGGATGTGAAAGATTGGGTTAGAATGGTCAAAATAAGTCCCGAACGGCGAAAACGCGACATAGGCTTGCTGCAGGCTTGCCGCGGGCCAAACCCGCGCCCTCCATGAGCTCGAGCCCACCTATCGAGCCCAAAATCAAGATTTTCCCGTGCTCGCCGCGAGCTCTAGCCGACCATGGCCGAATGCTTGCTCTCGCTGCTCGCTCGAGCGTAAGTCTATTTTAAAGCCTCATCGTACTTCTTTTTCCTCATTTTCCCACGAGCATAGATGTGACGACCTGGCCTTATTCCACTTCATAAAGCCGCCGTCAGCCCATAATTCTTCCCTTAAAATAAAATAACAAATGGACATAAAAATTTTCTTTTCAATCATACATAGGATCTCATGAGGCCGGACTGTATAAAGCTGGCCCACCGGTTTGATTTCAAACTTGTCCTGCCGTCTGTAATGTTAGCCAGACCTAATTACCCTGAGATGCTTACTAAAAATTATAACTTTTATTCATAATACAGAAACATGCTGAATTAATAAGTTTATAACAGCGGAACAGTTTTACAAGTATCCACAAAATATCAAAATAATTAAACAAGCTCTTCATTGATCAGCTCCGGTAATCAAAGCCGTCTATTCACTTTATAAAGCCTTACTCAACTTCATCCTCCATGAACCTTTCCCCATCTGAAATTAGCAAGAGTGAGCACAAAGCCCCGAAAAAATACTCACACGCAGAAAACATAAACATATATACATAAGAGAATATAACTTAGCATACGAAAATCATTGAGGACGGGAGTGGACAACATTGAGGACGGGTTGTGTGTAACCCCACAACCTAAAGCCGTATCCCCTCATTATGCTCCCCGGGGGGGCGGTAATGCCTTTAACCCGGCATACGGGGCTGTAGTCCATAGTTCTTATGCCACCAGAAAGTCCCCTCCCATGGCCCAGGAGGCAATCCTCGACTATCACTCCAATATCTTTTATCCATCTTTAACAGGAAGTTTAATGGAAACTCGGTTCTTGGTTTGTGTTAATGGCCATCCATCATAGATCAAAAGTTGAAAGTCGTAGAGTTTCACTTGCTGTCAGTATTACATGCATTTTCCATGTTCATATAAATAGGCCGGAGTTCTTTTTCGAACAGAAAGCCGAAGTTCTTTTTCAAACAGAAGGCTGGAGTTCTTTTTTAACAAAAGGCCGGAGTTCTTTTTCAACAGAAGGCTAGAGTTCTTTTTCAAATAGACGGCCGGAGTTCTTTTTCAAACAGAAGGCCGGAGTTCTTTTACATAAGAAGTCGGAGTTCGTTTACATAAAAAGTCGGAGTTCCAAAAGCCAGAGTTCTTTTCAAATGCGGAGTTCTTTTCTGAAATCCGAAGTTCTTAAAAGCTGGAGCTCCTTTAAATTTGGAGTTCTAAAAATCGGAGTAATTTTTCTTTAAAATCTGGAGTTCTAAACCTGGAGTGATTTTTCTTTAAAGGACGGAGTACTGTTTCATCGAAAAGGACGGAGTGCTTTTTCATCAAAGGACGGAGCTCTTTTTTGTAAAAGGACGGAGTACTTTTTCTTCAAAAGGCGGAGTTCTTCTTCAAAGGCAGAGTACATTTTCTTCCAAAACATATGTAACGAACCATGTTATTTTCCTTAAATAACCATCCGTCAATAAAACATCGTTAATGCCCAGAGTTTTCTTTATAACTGGACGAAAGACCGATATACAACCTGTTTAAATAGGCTCTGCACAAGCATACTTCTCACAGGATCTCAAATTTGTCATATCATTCATGGCTTCAATAGATGCCATCTAATAACATAATACTCAAAACATCAAACAAAATGTGGAAGCATACTATGATACCATGAACTGCGGAAGCATAATAAAACTATAAAAACAACCACAAACCATACTTGACCCCGAGTGGCTGTTTATATCAAATTCTATGTCCAAATCTTTGCTGCACTTGCCGTCTGTCTAGTCTCGTCAAGCAAGCCTTTCCTTGTTCTAACTATCCGGTAACAGTTAAATGCTTTCATCTGGGAGGAAAAACAACAAACAGCAAGAGTGAGCTTATAACTCAGCAAGTATAATCATACGTCACTATCAGACTGTGAAGAATATAAACATGACAATGAAAAGGGGCAACATGCATTTGAAATATCATGAGACATGAGAGGGAAGGAATATTTAGAAGTATCGATTTGCCGTTTACCATGTCTTGGAACATTTAATTGCCGTTTGAATCATGCTTTCTAATTTTTACTTTAATCTTTGTGGATCAAGGCCAGTAGGTCGTACTAGCAATACGAGTGCGGGAAATTTCTGGAAACTTATGGAAGGCGCTCGAGCGATTTCGAGCGTTCCACGGGCGAGGAAGCTACTGGTTTTTCCGCTTGAGCGGGGCTCGAGCGAGCAGCAGGCTGGGAGTCACGGGTGGTAGCGTTAGCAACCCAAATTTTTACCAAGTTTTCTTCCAATACTTTTATTCAATCATCCATTAAGTCTATTATTAAGTAGAGGAATATTGATTGCTTCATGTTAAAATCTATTTTAGTTTTGGGAACTTAACAACTCTCCCCTACTTATAGAAACTTCGTCCTCGAAATTTAACGAACCTTGAATTCCTAAATCTGAGGTGTACTCTTTAAATACTGAAATCATTTTCCTTGGTCTATGCTTACTTTGGAAACCTTAAGCATTGAGTTGTTCTAGATAAATCCTTATCCTAACATCAACCCAGACACTAACCTATTCTCTCAACCATTTGTACTTAAAAGCTTTTAACGATTTCTAGATATTCCAAAAGTCACTAACCATAGTGCCGATCATATTTGAACTTTATTTGATACTTTCAACAGATCGATGAAGTTTCACTTCTATTCTTATTCAGAAATCTCTGGGCTATAGGCCCAGCACGCTTCTGCTGCACTACTTTGATTAGTCTTCTCAAATTTCCTATTATGCTATATTCAAAACTATGATCATCATAATCTCCAAAAGGTGGGCAGGACCTTCAATCAATATCCAGGATTCTCAGAATTCGATTACTTAGCAACCTCAAGATCTGATCGGCATATCAATGAGCCGAGTGAACCCAATTTGAACACGATGCTGACGTTCTATCATCCAATCATTTGGAATTACCAGTGATTCATCTTTCACATTTACCTATGAAACTCCAAAGTCATTCAAATCCAAAGACTCATAACATTAGTGGCCAACATTAATACCTACATTCTCAAAATACCAAGGTTCACTTCTCAACTCTTAACAATCTGACCATATGCAAGATCATATGATCCTCTTCCTATTTTCGAAGACACTACTCTTGAGTTTTTGAAAGAAAACCTCAAGGGCCAATTTCCGACATACACGTGGAAGGGTATACTAATTGTGGACTTCGCCCCTACTTTTCTCAAAGGTACTCCCTATTAATACGTAAAAGTAACATAACCTTAATATTTCTCAAAGGCATTACATCTCATGATAACTTGCCAGACCCATCAGGGATTAACCCAAATGACATGAACGTCCATTACCCTATTCGGTCACCAGAAACTACCTTTTATCTTTTGTTTTAATAATTACAAATCTTTCCTATGCCGAACGTCTCACTGGTGACAAATCACTTAACAAATTTGATTTGCCTCAAAATGATCATGTGCTTTCACGATACTAATCAGTCTTCCCAATTATCCCTCACTTATAGTCTTGTTGATTTTCAAAATTATGTTACCAAAGGGCCATAAGATTAACAAGGCATTTCCTCAACTAAATTCACATTCTTTTCTTACTGGAACATATGAGTTATCAGTTATTTATCATTTATGACTTAATCCTTAAGTAATTTGCTCATACCATGAATATCTTTAAATTCCTTAATGAAGTTACTGTAGTATAGACCCAGATATGGTTTAATGATCAAACCCATAAAAGTTCATAAGACGCCGATGAATCAACAAAACCCAGCCAACGTTTTTGAACTTCATAGTGGCCATATCCATAATCTGAATGTCGTCGGGGCTACAACTTCCTTTGATCTACAAAAGTCAAGCTATAGACCCAAAGCGATTTCAAATTTCATCAAGCCTTTACATCGATCCACGGACTATGCCTAATCATCCTTGAAAATCTAACTAATCTTCTAATCATTTTGAAGTTCGTAAACCATCTTATTGGTCCATCCATTTATCTCGAAAGTTCTGGAGTATGTTACTACAATACCTAAGCCGATACTTCCACGGTCTTGCTTAAGATCCTCAATAATTTACATTGATTTGACATGACCTTAAATTACCAATTAAAAGATATTCATCTGAATCCTCCTTTTTGATAACATCTTAAATCAAATGGTCTACAAGAAAGACGATATTAATTTCTTGATACCTTGATTTATTCAAACTCATGCTTCAAATCCTATAACTAGATTGTAAGATGCTATCCTTTATCAGGCCAACTATATCAGCACTGCCATTTATCCACCGAACTATTTTTAAGATTAGATTAAGACTTAATCCCTTTGGCTATCTCAAGTTCATACCAGAAATTGTAAAAATTTCCACTACTAGGCACAATATGTTTACAATTCAGATCGACCCAATAACTTACTGACTAAATTATCCATAATATCACATTAAGATCGGTACCACAAGATATTTCAAGTTAACCCAACCAATCGTATCCACAAATTCTAAAATATCACAACCTCAACCCACTTGTATCGATCTTGGATCCATAATTAAATAAACCTCGGACTCACAAAACCACATATTTATATATATAATCGAATCTCAAGGATGCAAGGGTTGTGTCACCAAGATTGAGAAATTTTATTTTCTATCACGTCGATCTACATGCTTCTCTTATGCTTTATCACAACCGAAATTCTGATCTTAAGGCACTGAATTTCTTTACTTCAAGGTTAGAGGATACAACCAACTACCGTACAACGCAGATCATAGTCCCAAAGTTTCTTCGAGAAGGTTTGTATCCAAAAGTTTTACATCCACTTTGATATGTCCTTTTACCTTTCCGAATACTAAATTATCTTTGTGATTATTGCCGAGCCTATGTCCTCCTAATTATACATAATTCGAAACACAATCACGGTACGGCTCGGAATCCCCAAGCAACATCAGATTACAACATTAACCCAAGATCCTTACAGCCCGTCACTACAGGTGACCCTAATGCTTGAGCTTAAACCATAGGACCCTAATATAAAACACCAAACCTTTTCATAATTAAAGACATTCTTAAATTTTGTGATTGAATTGCTACTTTTTGAGACACACTTCCAAAGGTCTTATCGGCACCAACATTATTCCACGAAACTTCCCTAACACATGGGACCATATCTCTTAATCCTTGAGACTCAATGGTCTTGCTTACCTCGATCAACTAAGATCAATTTTTACTCCTTATCTATCAAGGGAAACACGCCATATATTCTGACAAACATGGAGGTGACCGCAGAGCATTCCCAAGTCTTCGAAATTCATGTCTTCAACCATAATATGACTTGGGCTACCTAAATGCCCCTCTACTGAATTATTTTCAAACTGATTTATGAATTGCTATCCTAGGATGGGATGTACCCAAAATTAATTTCCACCATACCAATCTCGAGCCGATGGCTCCACCTATTCCTTACACACTCTAGGTTGACCTGGCAACCTTCCAAAGCAACATTCCACCCGAAGAACTTCAATCAAGGGCGATCAATCTTAAACCTCAAACCGAGAGATAGCTTAGGCCTCAAATCATCACTAATCAGTCCAAAGACCCAATTAATACCAATCAAATTCTAGTACTAAGGTGTCACAACACACCATCCTCCTCGACCTACAGTTCGTATCCCAATTGCTTGGACTGACTAAATCGTCAAATACCTTTAAGCATTAAATCGATCAATCTTATTCTATCATACGCTTCCGCATATAATTCAGATCAAACCTAAGGCATCACTCCTTTTCTCTGATACCAATTGTGACGAACCAGGTTATTTTCCTTAAATAACCCTCCGTCAATAAAACATCGTTAATGCCCAGAGTTTTCTTTATAACAGGACGAAAGACTGATATACAACATGTTTAAATAGGCTCTGCACAAGCATACTTCTCACAGGATCTCAAATTTGCCATATCATTCATGGCTTCAATAGATGCCATCTAATAACATAATACTCAAAACATCAAACAAAATGCGGAAGCATACTACGATACCATGAATTGCGGAAGCATAATAAAATAATAAAAAGAACCACAAACCATACTTGACCCCGAGTGGCTGTCTATATCAAATTCTATGTCCAAATCTTTGCTGCACTTGCCGTCTGTCTAGTCTCGTCAAGCAACCCTTTCCTTGTTCTAACTATCCGGCAACAGTTAAATGCTTTCATCTGGGAGGAAAAACAACAAACAGTAAGAGTGAGCTTATAGCTCAGCAAGTATAATCATACGTCACTATCAGACTGTGAAGAATATAAACATGACAATGAAAAGGGGCAACATGCATTTGAAATATCATGAGACATGAGAGGGAAGGAATATTAAGAAGTATCGATTTGCCGTTTACCATGTCTTGGAACATTTAATTGCCGTTTGAATCATGCTTTCTAATTTTACTTTAATCTTTGCGGACCAGGGCCAGTAGGTCGTACTAGCAAACGATGCGAGAGAA
>JAODPA010158798.1:0-14383 GCA_025585075.1 Nepenthes mirabilis
TTCTTTCACTTTAGTATTTTTAATAATTCAAAACACTTAATTTTCCCTTTAAAAAGAAAGTACATTTGTCCTTTGCGGCGCAATTTCAAACATTTGATATGTAGATTGACAACGAAAACCGCATCAACGTACTATTTTCGCCAAGTTTTCTTCACTGATTGGCCTTTAATTGACTGAGCAATTTTAAATTCACTGTTGTTGATTGTGAAATTCAACTACCATTCTCTCCCTTTTGGTTGTTTTATCATTCATCGGTTGTTGAACTCTCTCGTCCTCACCTTTACACTGTTTTTTCTTTACTTTTTTTGTTTTTATTTCTTTGTTGGCCTCTTATTCTCTTTGGAGTTTCTTGTATTCTTATTCGTGGACGAATTGGGAGTATTCTCATTTGTTGTGCCCTTATTCATCTCTCATTTGTTCATTTGTCGCTCTCAAATCAAATCTCTCTCTCTCTCTCTCAACGACTCATTGACCTCTTATGCCGTTCTTCAAGTTATTTTATAGAAAACTTAAGTAATTTTTACAAGCAACTTCTCTTATTTCTTCCTATCTTTTTCTAGGCAATCCTTCAACTTGTTATCAACTCCAACCTCTATTAAACATTGCATAATCATTCCAAAGACTCACGGATATAATTTACGGAAGTCGTGTGTGGGAAGAAGAGGAATGGCAACAACAACCGCTCCCAGGAGCGCCGGAAACAACCGCCGCCTGCGTCGAGACCCAAGAGGGAGTACGAGCTAGCGTCCCTAACTCCTCTAAATGATACTCGTGCAAATATCTTAATGTAGATCTAAGAGGAGAAGTTCTTTAAATGGCCAAAGGGGCCAAAGGGCATGAGCGGTGGGGACTAGACGAAATACTGTCAGTACCACCGCTACCTGGGACATTCCACGGAGAACTGCCGGACTTTGTAGCAGGAGATAGAGGGTCTAATCTACTGCGAACACCTCAAATGGTTCGTGAAAGGCTCGGGGCAAGCCCCGGCAGCCTTGGACGGTAAGGCTAGCGAGTCTCCGAGGAATCGTATGGCAGCTGGCGTGATCAGTATGATCTCTACGGGGCCGATCAAAAGTAGCAGGCAAGCACAACTCGAGCAGGCTTCTAGCAGCAAGAAAGCGAGAGTAGGAGATAAGAATGATATCATTAGCTTTAGAAGTGACTGAAAAAGGATATTTTGTCACAAATTACACAACAATATTTCAACCCCATACAAGATTAGCAGAAGTAATAATTAAATAAATATTCAATACATATAAAGAATATTTATATCTAGATGTGAGTGATAATAATATGCATACGGGTATAGAACAATAAATGCAATAGTAAAATGAGACACTTTTTGATAACGAAGAAAAAACTCGATACCTACGGTAATCGAAAAAACTATCCTGACTCAACGGTCAGGGAAGAAATGTACTATGAAAATTAACTTACAGATCGGGCGATAACGACGTGCTAACCTAGCCAGCTTACTCCCGTTTTGTGATCCATATTAAGGAACTCCTTAAATTTGTCAACGGCAACGAAACCAGACACATGCTGATTTTCATGTTAATCTTTTCTCTCAAGCCACTTGAATTTCTGAACACCAATGGAACCCAATATCCACGCTACCAATGTCACCATGAAAGTTTTCAAGCGAGAAAAGAGAAAGCACAATGTGGAGAGAAAACTTTGTCAATCAGAGTATAATTGTTGGAATAAAATTTTTTTGATTTATGGAGTACAAATATGAAAGGGTTTTCAAGGAAAGAGGCTCTTCAAAAGTGTACAGAAAAACCTATGGTTTAAAACATAAGACCAGAATTTATAGAAGGCTCAAAAACAGTTTAAAAAATAAAACCGTTGGAGACAATGCGACCGTGGCACTCGAGCGCAGCTCAAGCACGTGACAAGCACGACTAGGGTTTTACACACACACATAGCACCACTCGAGCATGGAGGAGCCGAGCAGCGAGCGGCATCTACTGTTTTTAAGCTCGAGTGCACAGTGAGCACACGGCAGGCGCGGGGCTTTTGGAATTTTGGGCTTGAGCGAATATTAGGTGTGAGGTAGGCGTGGTGTAGATGTAGATCCGAAAACGGATAACCACGGATATAAGTTGATGCAGCACTTCGATAAACACACCCCAACATCGACACAGAATAAAATATGGTCACGGAATATGCCAATTATAAGAATAATCCTAACAGCGACGATATGGTACATGTAATCTCCCCCTATTCTAATCCCTTTATTGTATCTGCGCTCGTTTCAAATGGTACGATTGATTACCAACTGAAATGAATTTTTATTGATAATGAAAGCTCTCATAATTTGTTGTACCTTGATACATTCTTTAAGCTTGGGCTAAAAAGAAACTAGATGAAAGCGGCCGATAGCCCTCTGTACGGCTTAGATAACAAACCTGTATCTGTGTAGGGAGAAATCTAACTAGAAATCACGATGGGAGCTTTTAAAATTCCTAGTCGTCGATCTGCCGTCTGTCTACAACACCATCCTAGGCAGACTATTCCCTACCGCCTTTGGGGCTGTCACTTCAATTCCTCATTTGAAGATGAAGTTCTCACTTCATGCGGTGTAGGAGAAGTGCTTGGTGACCAGGTGATGGGACGGATGTGTTACTTGTTCCAAGTCGCCCTAGCGCTACCAGTCACATGGATGAAGACTTGGATTTCCGCGACAAAGCCATGTTATAGCAAGCCTAATCGAGCGAAGCCACCGAGGCAATCCCTCTGGACCCTACAGAGCCGGAGAAGTGTGTGCACATCAGCGACTCTCTCACCGCAACCAACCACGGTCGACTTGTTAGTTTCCTTCGGAAAAACTCCGATGTGTTCACGTGGGTTCCTACTGATATGCCTGGAATACCAGTCGAGGTAATGGTCCACAAGTTGGGCCTTGATCCTGACCAGAAGCCCGTCAGATAGAAACGCAGAAACCACTCCGTCGAAAAACTAATAGTTGTTAGAGAGGAGGTGAAAAGATTACTGGACGCTGGGTTCATAAGGGAGGTCCAGTACCCGGATTGGTTGTCTAATGTCGTGCTTATGTTGAAGAGAAACGGCAAGTGGTGAATGTGTATGGACTTTATCGACATGAACCAAGCCTGTCCCAATGACAGCTTTCCTCTCCCTCGAAATTGGTGGGCTCTATGTTCGATCATGAGTTCCTGAGTTTCATGGACGTCTATTCAGGCTATAATCAGAACAGGATGGACCCGGACGACGAGGAGCACACCTCCTTCATGATCGATCAGGGCACATATTACTACGAGGTTATTTCCTCTGGCCTTAAGAACGCTGGGGCAATCTATCAGCGCCTTGTGAACAAGATGTTCGAAGCCCAAATCGGAAGGAACGTAGAGGTATACGTTAATGACATGCTCGTTAAGAGTAAAATAGCCAATGACCATGTCCACGATCTGGAAGAGACCCTCTAGGTACTTCGGGCCCACAGGATGTAGCTCAACCCAACCAAATGCGCGTTTGGGGTAACCTCCGAAAAGTTCTTAGGCTTTATAGTGTCCCAACGCAGTATAGAAGCGAACTTGGAGATGATCAAAGCCATCCTCAATATGAGCCCTTGCGGACCGTGATGGAAGTCTAGAAACTCACAGGGCAACTCACGGCCCTATTGCGGTTTCTAGCCAAATCGGCAGAAAAATACTTGCATTTCTTCAAGGAGCTTAGAGGGACCAAAATGTCTAGATTCTAGTGGACATACGAATGTGAGGAAGCGTTTCGAGAGCTCAAGACGTTTCTTGTCCATCCACCTCTCCTGAGCACACCAACTGTGGGCGAGGATACGTACCTCTACCTAGCCACGTCGGACACGGCGCTGAGCTTCGTGCTCGTTAGAGGGCACGAGGGAAGACAACGACCTGTGTACTACGTGAGTAGGGTATTGACAGATGCAGAAACCAGATACCCACACGCAAAGAGGATTGCCTTGACCCTCATCTACTCCATGCGAAAGTTGAGGCCTTATTTTCAGGCACATCGGATCGTTATTCTGATGGATCAGCCATTGAAATCAATCCTCTAGAGGTCAGAGACCTTCAGACGGCTTGTTAAGTGGGCCATTGAGTTTGGCGAGTTTAACGTGGAGTTCTGATCGTGACTAACCTTTAAGGGTCATGTTATGGTGAACTTCATCATTGAGCCGGCAACCCCGGCTTTAGGCATCCCGCACAACTCGAAGAACTCGAGCACACCGGATGCTCTCGTGTGGATCCTAAATATTGACAGATCTTCCACTTAGACAGGCAGCGGAGCCGGAGTCATACTCAGGATCTTCGACAGGACAGAAATCAAGTACTCTGTCTCGATAACTTTCCCTGCCACAAATAACATGGTAGAGTATAAAGCCCTCCTTGCAGGATTTTGTCTGGCCAAGGAATACTCTGCATGACCACTGGTTGTACGTAGCGATTTGGAGTTAGTGGTCAACTAGATCCAAGGAGTCTTCGAGGTATCAAACCCACAGCTCACAAAGTACCTGGTGAGAGCAAAAATCGAGATCCAGGCATTTGAAAACTTTGAGATCGAACACATCCCCAAGGCAAAAAACTGAAAAGCGGACCAACTAGTGAGGGATGCTACCACGGGATCTCTAGAGCAATACGCCAAGAACATGCGAAAAATCCTGGCTACACCAAGCATGGATGGCCCAGACCAAGAGGGCTACAAGTCAATGAGGGTGACAATTGGATGACTCCCTACCGCAGATACCTAACGGACGGAACACTGTCGACAAACCTCGATGAGGCTAAACGAATTAAAAAGACAGAGGGCTAGTATGCGATCATTAATAGTAGGCTATACCGGCGGGGATATTTTACTCCCTACCTGAGGTGCCTTACCCCTGAGGAAGCTGAGTATGCACTGTGTGAAGTCCACCTTAGCATATGCGGCTCATACATTTGAGGGAAGAATCTTGCATTCAAAATTATGCGGCAAGACCTCTTCTGGCCCACGATGAAGCACAACGCCCTGAAATTTGTGAAGAAATATGAAAGTTGTCAGGTTCACGGGTCTATGGCGCATCTACCTTATATGGAGCTGCATAGTCTTCAGTCCTTGTGGCCGTTCGCGTAATGGGTCCTTGACATCCTTGGACCTATGCCCTTAGCCTCTGGATAAAGAAAGTTTCCTATAGTCATTATTGACTATTTTACCAAGTGGGTAGAAGAGGTTCCCCTAGCACGGATCACAGAGCAGAACGCCATGGAATTCGTCCCCCAGAACATTGTTTATTGTTTCAGAATTTTTGAGGTCATAATGATTGACAACAGAACCCAATTCACCGGTAAGTGATTCACCAAGTACTGCGCAAGCTTGCCTATCAAATTAGTCCACACGTCTGTGGCGTATTCTCAAACAAATGGGCAAGTCGAAGTCATAATTGTATATTACTGCACGGATTGAAGACCAATGTGGAAGATGCAGGGGGCTCTTGGGTTGATGAGTTGCCTTCCGTGCTCTGATCATATCGTACGACCCCACGGGAACCGTCTCGAGAGACGCCCTTCAATCTCTGCTACGGAGTTGAAGCGGTCGTTCCCATTAAAGTGGGACTACCCCGCCTGCGGGTCGAATGCTTTGATCAAGCCACCAACTCCCAGAGACTCAGGGAATGTCTGGACCTGCTCCTGGAAGTGCGCGATGCAGCTCGCTTGAGGACGGTAGCCTATCAGCAGCGTGTCACACGGTACTATAACAAGCGGGTTAAGGCACACTCGCTTAAGATTGGGGATTTGGTCCTCCAAAGCGTAGAGGCAGCGAAAAAGGTCGCAAGTAGAAACAAACTCTCCCCTAGATAGGAGGACCCGTTCATTGTCTCGGCAATCCTTTGGAATGAGGCGTACAAACTGCACACCCAAGACGGCAAATTGGTCTCGCGAAACTAGAACGCCGCCAATCTTAAAAAATACTATCAATAGATTTTCCATAAGCTTAGGTAAGGCACACACGCACATCATGAGGAGTGCATGTACATGTACTGTGTTTCCATTTAATAAAATTGATTATTTTTATTATTTTGTATGTTCATTCATATGGGCATTTGCATGCATGGCATTTCAAAAACGATACGACCTAGATTGCCTCTCAGTTGGGAGGATTATTATCTACCCGTAAACCAAAATCTTGGCTCCATGCCAAGTGGCCCAAAAGTAGCCGTATCTGTATCTCGACCCCACGTCGAGAGGCCCTAAGCGGCCCCAAAATCTTGGCTCCGTGCCAAGTGGCCCGAAAGTAGTCGTACCTGAACCTCGACTCCGCATCAAGAGGGCCTCAAGCAGCCCTCAAAACTTCGCTTTGTGTCAAGCGACCTAAAAGTGGTCATACCCGAATCGCGGATTGTGCCAAAAGGCCCAGGCGGCCCCAAAAACCTCAGTTCCGTAGCAAGTTACCTAGGCGGTCAAAATATCAAGCATAGGAGCTTTTGCAATCCCCAACACGTGGCCACCAAAATCTTAGGGGGTAAGAACGACAGGCGTGCGGTGACCTTCCCCTAAAGAAGATAGCATCCTCAGTCTACAATGGTCGTGGTCTAGGACCATGCACACAAGAGCGACGACGCCTTGAGTGGAGCCGAGCACCCAAAATGGGTATTGTGTGTAAAAAGGCCTAAGATCCGGAGTTCGATTGCTATGGTCTAAAAACCTAGCTGACCCTTGGTGTGGCTTCACCAGGCTAGAGACAATGTCCACTCTATTGGACCGAGCTTTACACTAAATGCGCGAGATGCAATGACATCCTCTGACGAAGGACGAGTACAGCTCAAGAAGACACCGAATAGGGCCTTGGCGATAATAGCTTCGCAGCTTAGCCATTAAGAACGTGAATAGCGATTCAAAGGGCTATATCATATATTTGAAGGCATTAAGTGCGAAAGAAATTGCTACTTTCCATTTATTAGGAATGAGCAACATTACAAGGCGATACTATACAGCAAAAAATAAAAGAACTGTACAAAAGCTATGCCGGTCCTATGAGTGAGACGTCCCAGCCTCTCCTGAGAAGTTTCTCAAACAAGAACTGTTAGGGACTTCGGTGTTACGTGGATGCAAGATGCCCACGAAAATGCCTGGAAGCGCAACAGAGACGATTCGGCGGCACAGATAGATGCCATCCTAGAACCTGGTGTCAAGCGTGAGGCGCACCTCCTCTGGGGTAAGCCACAGCCCGAGGTCCGCGGAGAGGCGAGAGATGTCATCCTCCAAGTTGGAGGTCCATCCCCTCAGTTGCTCAACCTCCTGCCTCAGCCACCCAATCTCCCCCGTGAGCTGCTCGCTCTCCTCTGTCAACTGCCTGTTCTCCTACCTCGGTTGCTCGATCTCCTGCCTTAGCCGCATGCACTCTCCCCTCAATAGCTCATTCTCCCCCCTGAGTGTGGCGACTTTGACTCCCGCGCACTGGGCAGTCTCCTGCTTGAACTCTTCCCTGACCTGATGAAAGTATCCGAGCAGTTGAGCGTACACCGCGTCAAGGAAGTAGGATCCCCCAGGGACCTGTGAGAGTGAATGAATGGTCAGCAATTCTCAAAGTCCTAGCTAACAGGAGAACACATGGACAGGACCATCATACCTGAGTAAAGGATGCAGCCATGCGACTAGGCTCACCTCCTAATGCTGGCACGCTTGGGGGCTCCCAATGCTCGGTAGCAGCCCTTGCGGAGAGGAGAGCATCCGGAGTCACAGGTGGCGAGGAAACGCTTGGGGACTCTAACTCCTGAACTACCCTAGCCACAATCGTCTCTGGGACCTGGTCAGCACCTGGCGGACTGGCGACCTGTCTGGCAACAGCTTCTTCATCATCGGTGGCACTTTCCTGGATGTGTACCTCTTGGGATGCCCTAGTAGGCAGTCCCGCAGACTCGAGAGCTTGAGTTGGCCCTGGCGCAGGCTCCAATGTGCCAATGTCTTCAGCCTCTGTGAGTTCTGACGCGTCGATTTCTGCAATTTACACACCCTCAGCAGCTGCCTTCTATGGCCCCAGATCAACGAAGGAACCCGTGGGGGATTCCCCTCCAGAGTGAAGTTCTACCATGGGAACTCCATACTCAAGCTGCGCCATAGTAGGAATTGGCAAGTGCTCAGCCGCTCCCTCTTGCGACTCTGAATCTGACGCCTGCTCTGGGGTGGAGCTCGTGGCAAGCGAGGCTGGCCGCTCTCCTTGGGAAGCTACCCCGACGGCTTGCGGAGCACAATGACCCCAGGCTTCTTCTTCTCTGGGCCAGCGACTGCCCATCTAGCCTTCAGCCCCCACTTGGCAGCTTCAAAAGCATGAGAAGTCAAGTAATAACCTTGCGAAGAGAGCGTCTCCATCATCGAGTGGATGATCACGACAAGTTTTGCCGCCTTGCTTACTTCATCGGTGGTCACGTTCTCATGAAAGTACGTGGAGACTAGACCCCACCCGTTAGAAAGCTCCGAATCTGAGAGCTCTTGCAGGAAGAAGAATTGATTCTTTCTGTTCTTCTCTGAGTAAGGATTGGTCCCCCGAGAATGAAAACCGGCACGGGGGGTCATCGAAATTTAATCCTCAGACTCTGTGAAACGAAAAATTACTTTCGCCACTTTCGCGTCGAACGTGCAGGAGTGGAGGCAGGTGAAAATCCCAAGGGTAACCAAATAGCGGACAACATTGGGATGAAGCCTCGCAACAGGAATGCGCAGCGCGTCAACAAGTGCATACAGTTCGCGCAGCATGTGGTAATGAAGCCCAGCCTTCAGATGGTGCTTGTAAATAGAGATGAAACCCTATGGAGGGGCGGTGGTCCTACCAGCCGGGCCAGGAGCACTATACGTCTAGCCACTAGGGATCCCGTAGTCCACTATCAGAGCGGCGATCGCGCTCACTATCAAAATGGACCAGTGTTGTTAACCTCGTGACGGACTGTGCAAGAAACATGGGAGGAGGAAGGGAAAACTTTCTTCTTTGCCATCTGTCTCTCTCAAAAATATGCCGAAAACCTCAGTGCAAGGGAGCGTAAGAGATGGGATTTCGCTAAGGCATCGCTTAAGTAGGCGACGGGGTACCAGTGTGTAGGAAAACTCCATCGGCGTTTTTTCTTAATGAGCGCGCCATGTGCTCCTTCAACAAGAACGTCGCGAATCCCAAGCGGTAGCCAATCATAGCCTCTGCCAAGCAGCAGATCGCTATCGTTTCAACCGCTTGATAGAATGTCATCTGTCACACCTGCATTTAATGCAGGGATCCAGACCGCAAGGATCAGCGATGACTAGGCTCCTAGAGCACGCATCCACAAAGGAGGATACACCGTTCAAGTACAGTGAGCGACGAAAAGTAAGTGGCACGGCTAAGTAAAAAGTTTTATTATATGATTTATTGATAACTCTTTTTACAATGAGAGGCGGCTTGTGGCTGCAAGATACAACTAACTGCCCTCTCCAGGTCCAGAAGGATCCGGGGTTGTGTAATCCGTCAGATCCGCATGCGTCAAGGTGCTTGAGTTTCGAGAGTCGAGGATGTCGATGCAGAAGCTTGGCTCCTCCAGCGCAAGTATCCTCCGACTGAGACGGATGCCGTCCTGGAAATTCCTTTCCATTGCAGGAGCCACCACCTTTGGTCTGAACCTTGATCTCAACTCAGCCACCAGACGCGAACGTTCTTCCTCGGATTAGGCCCGGAGTTGCTTGAGTTCCTCTTGAAGAGCTAGTATGCGATCTCGAGCCTGCATATTGGCAGCGGTGAGCTTCGAGGCCCTTGCCTCAGATTCTGACCATGCCTGTTTGAAGCGCGTCGCACAAGCCTGAGTCTACTCGACTGCGCTGGTGCTACCACGTAGACCTCCAAGTCCTCCATAGCCCAGGCGACTTGATGGAGTGAGGGATCCACCCTCCTGAGCCTTCGGCACTGCAAAGAAGTAGACGCCCCTCCCTCTCAAAGCCTGGGGGTGCTCTCAGAAACCTCGCAGGTCCCACAATAGAGGCCTCCAAATGGCAGCCTTTTGCAGTCGCTGCGTCAGGTGCAGCCCTGCTGTGGATCCCCGAGGCATGCATGTCCCACATGGGTTCTCTAGAGGATGATTCAGACTTTGAAGAAGAAGATGACCTTTCCATTGAAGTCGCAGCGCCCGAAGAAGAAGACGAGAAGACCCGGGCGTAGCACAAGCTTTGCACTCTCGAAGCAGCAAAAAAGGCACAAAACCTTTGAGGGAACTTAGGAGTTTAAATAGCGAAAACCCTCCAATGAAACGACATCGTTTTGGAACCGAAGCATGTTGGGAGAAAGCCAACAGGCTCCTTCCACGTGGCGGATCGATAAAACGTCATGCCTTTCCAAAGATGCCATTATGACGCGGCGCCCCAAGACCTCCCACTCAATCAATTCGTCAGAATATTGGGTGGATGTGATGTCTGCCAGTGGAGTTTGATCTCCCCAAGCGGCTAGCATTACGACCTCTTCACGCCAGTTGGCATAGGGACTCGAGGGGTGGCGCCGACAGAACAGGCTGCAGACCACTGGGAACACTCAGACGCACGAAGTCGGTGTGTGCGACGATGAAGGGGTCCTACAACCCTTGAGGCGAAATGCACCAAATAACAAAAAAGGAAAAGATTCATCTGACAGGGGAAAAGAACAAAGGCAACAACTACTAGTTTTATTAATCAAAGTTCCTTTACAAGTATACGGCTTACGACAGCAAAAGTATAAAAAAGGAAAAGATACAGCACGGAGTATAAAATCTGATGTGACAGCCCCGGATGCTTGGAGCCCTATCAGGGACCGTGATCAACACCAAGATCACTCTGGCTCCATCGCCAAGTCCCTGATTCACCCAAACACCGGAGTCGTCGATGTTGGGGAGCCCTTGCGGGTCCTCCCAATGTTAACCACAGTAGCGGTGCCAACATCCATGGCAGGAGTCCCAAACGGGCTGTGGAGAACACGCGCTCCCCCTACAGAGACTCCGCCTTCCACCTCCTCTCCAGATGGAACACATGATGAACCTGGCGCAGTCGAAGCTGCGAACGATGCACTATCCCGGAGAGAAAGTGCCCTGTGATAGCTCCGTCGCAACCCTCCTGCACGCGGGAGATCACACAGCCACGAGGGAGGCATATGACGACGGCAGAGTGGTCGAACCACCCTCATAAACATGAGGAACCTCCCACAATAGGGGCGTGAGGATAGTCTTCGTCAGAAACTCCGAATCTCTAACAAGTCTATCCGAATCCTTCACGACTTCTTGCTAAAAGCGGGACAAACCAAGGCCCTTGCATCGCTCCTCCAAAAATCAGCTAAGGGATGAGCCACTCCGATTGAAGAACTCCACTATTTATGGGGGAGCCAGGACCCTGCCCATGCTCAACTGGGCACACTGCCTGGTGGCCGTCATTTATGAACTAGGAAAGTCCTCAATACCGATGCGAGCCCCGGCGTACAAATGCAACCCTTTAAGACACTGAATCTCTGTGGTGCCTAAAAAGCCCGCGGGCCAGCCGGGGGAAGGCGTGATGCCAGAAGGAGACCAAGTCTAGCGCATCTCGAGGAAGTCCGTACAGTGACCAGCTGGACTCAAAGCAGACATGCTAGGCCTCGACTATAAGTCGGTCTAGGCATGGGGGCTAGTGTTGGGTCCAGTATCAAAGAGGCCCAGAGATGCAAGGCCCAATCCAGGAAGTGGCAGTCCAAATGGCCAACTCAGCCCAAGAATCCAAATAGCCTACGTGGCGGTCTAGTATTTGCAGCCAATTGGCACTATCTACAACTCATTAATGCGGTTGCAGGTGGCAGGTACAAGGTGGAGGAGGCGAGCCAATGAGGGGAAGATCAACGTTGCCGACTGCGGCTTGCGGTGCTCCCCGCAGTTTTCCAACCAATCTCGGCACGAAAGGTAAATCAGGCATGACCTACGATGCACGCCAGTCTCCCTGCCGTCACAAGATGACAACTGACATCACCAGCTGTCACCAACAGTCATCGACAGGCAAATCCTTGCAGGGAGGATTCTTGCACTCAAAACTCCACACCCTGGTGCCTATAAATCTCCTCTCCTTCTATGGGAGAGGGGATCGGATTCTAGACCATTAACTCGATATTGTGCATTGAGAAGCACACCCTCCTGAGTTCAATCTCTCAAACTAACGTCCAAATCTAACTTCCACAGTCTTCTTCAGGCAACGAGGGTGAGCCACCCGCTGCGGTGCACACAGGGAGCCATGCCTCCCACTAAATGCTCATCATGTCATTCTCCTCTGCATACACACACTCCCACCGCATATACAGTATATTTTCGTGCACCTCTAAGCGTGCCCCCATTTCCGTTCATTACGGAAAGTTTCTAACTTGAGTGTTGAAGTGTTTTCGATGAGAGAAATTCCACTGACTTCTAACCTCTCATTTGTAGTTTGGTTATGTAAATTTCAAGTTTATAATGACGGATACCAGACTCGCTCGAAATTTGATCCAGACTTGGAATCTGAATTTTTCCTAATCCATACGATAACTCGGGACCTGGGACGCAACAATACTCATTGAAACAATTATAAATATGATAAAAGTTATTCATCCTCAGAGTTCAGAACACGATTGATAGGCCAAGGATCAGAAGTAGTAGTGGCTGAATTCTGCTCGTAGTGCTTCCAATCTACTAGCTAACTTTTGAGAAGTGTGTATACTTGTAAAGATATTGAAGTTCAGTAATAGATTTTCAATGAATTGGAAACAAATATAAACTATAGTATCCCAAATTAAAAAAAAATAGTTTAATCAAAGACTATTGACTACTACATGAAATACTTAGAAATACATTTTTTACACTATAAAAACATTACTTTCAATAGTAATGATTATCTTTTACTGCCTGTTGTCATTTCAAAGACGGTGTCGCCATATATATTAACGTTGAGCGTGTAAGGTAAAAATTTATCGAAATGGCAAATGACTTGTTCCAATATTCAGATTAATCTCAAACTTATGTTATGGCATTTTAAAATTTTCATAATCTATATTTAGGATGGCTCAATTATAATGGACGAATATGATTTTAAAATAAGGCTCCCTAAATAGTTTTAGGGTTTTTATGGACATGAGTTGTGCAATATTAGTTTGAAAAGTGAATTTAAATTTTCAATTTTCCAACGATAAGATGATCCTTGGGTATTGCATTGCTGATGCGTCCCTGGTTCTGGATTTTCATACGGATTAGGGATTATTCGAATTTCTCGACTCGGGTGGATTGTAAATGAGTTCGATTTTTGCGTCTCTCAACTTGGTTCTTGCATACCACAAATTATAAATAAGAGGTTAGAGGACGGTGGGATATTCTTTCACCGTAAATATTTCGACACTTAAATTAAAAAGCTTTTCCAAAAGATGGGAAGATGCAAGCATAAAAGTACATGTGATGGGGAATGCTCAAATGCAAGAATGTAAGGAGTTTGGGTGGTGTTTGGAGGAGGCTTTTGCTCCCATTCTTGCACTGCAAAGAGTGGCTTATTAGAGTTGTTGGATTAAACGGTATTTTGAGGGAAGAAAGCTGACTCTTTCTTGTTGTCTTCTAAAGCACAGAGTGTAAGGATCAATTTTAGATCTCAAATCACTGTGTAGGCTTTTTGGTAATGGGACTCGGGGGATCCCTTCTCTGCTGAGGGAGAAGGTACTTATAGGCTCTATGAAGGAGGCCTTTGGGTGCGAGAACCTCCGACAGATGGCTTGTCAGGATTTGCCGGTCGCTGAGTCCTGGCTGTGACCAACAGTATTAGTTGTTGCCTTGTGGCGACGCGGAGACTGTCGTCGGACGTGACCAACGTAGGTCTGTTTGATTTTGCTTGGATTGACCGGACCACTGTTAGGACGGCGTATGTTGCGGCTTGTCAGTGTTGACCTCATCTCCCATTGGCTGACATTCTCTAAGCCAGTTCCCCCTGCGCTGGCAGTCTGCCACCGTTTTGACAGGGCTGCAGGTGAAATTGATTGGACGCACATCAGGGAACCTATTCTATTTTGATAGAATTATCTCTATCCTGCCATTGATAAGGATGACCTTTTATCATATTTGATGAAGTCATTCCTATTCGACATTTCGTTGCCCTGTCTACATGGTAGCAGTGTTCCTTGCTTGTACTTGTCTCCTACATATTGATGTTGCTATTATTTTTAGTCCTTGCAATTTTTTTGATTGGTCACTAGTTTATTTCATCCATTTTATACTTTCAATTGGTTACCTGAAATTCTACCTTTGCATTCAAGTATTTGTTTCTAAACTTATATTGGTACTTACTTTACCTCCTTACATTTGAAGGACATTAATGTAACAATTTATAATATTTTAAGTTTGTATTATTTTTGATACACTTGTAAAGATCCATAGATGGCCTATATAAATAAATCTCTATTATTATCT
>JAODPA010158809.1:0-14378 GCA_025585075.1 Nepenthes mirabilis
ATTATATGAATTGTGGTTGAATTTATTTTCCTTTTTTAATTTCCTTATTTTGGAGTATTTAAAATTTATAGTGCTTGCTTGAATATTTGTGTTTGAATTTAAAAAATGAATCTATTAATATAGATTGGTGTTTGAAAATGCTTTTGATGATCTTTTGATCGAATCTTGATTATATTCATTGCAAAAAAACAGAATCTGTAGTAGAAAAAACGTGAAATTTAATTGAAAGAATTTATATAAAACAGATTATGATGTAGATTGTGCATGGAATATGTGTCCTTAAAGTTGGAATATGAAAAACATGACATGAAGCTACTATATTTAATACTTTAGTACATAAAGGGAATGTAATGAAAACCAGAGGAGCTGAAAATCACGATGCGCATCCATGAACAGAGAAAACATAGCAAAGTTGTATCAAAAAAATAAATTACTTATATAGTAATTTACAATCTAAAAAATAAATTACTTATATAGTAGTTGAAAACTAATTGGATAAAATTTTAGGTAAACTAATCCTAACCATATATAGAAAATACGTAATTGTATCAAAAATAAATATAAATTTGTTCATAAAGTTGAGACAATGAAAACACAAGTTGTGTTTCTTCTAATAATAGATTATTGGCTTCACTTGAGTATCCAACCAGCCGTAATTAATCCAAGACGTAACAAATTCAACCAATCATTTGTTGTAGTGTATCATCATTTGGATTGCTGATTGCATCTGATAAGATGGAGGCATAACAGAACACAAATAGGATAATTCATTGTGTATAAACTTTGTATGACAGTAACTGATGTTGTTGTGTTGTGCGTGGGTTGCTTTGATAAAAATTACATTACATGACAACAATTTATATACTTGTTGATCTGCTGTAACATGTGAATTGCTCATGCTTTTGATGCATTTGTTGTATCTGTTGATAGAAATAACATATTTTACCTTTGCTAAATTTGATTAAATTGATGTCGAGGCATGTGATGCATCGGTTA
This sequence comes from Nepenthes mirabilis, assembly GCA_025585075.1. NCBI lineage: Eukaryota > Viridiplantae > Streptophyta > Magnoliopsida > Caryophyllales > Nepenthaceae > Nepenthes > Nepenthes mirabilis. The sequence continues at coordinate 997 of JAODPA010158809.1, forward strand.
CCGATGCAAAGCTGTACTCCTTTTTGTTGATATGCTGATTCATGACTTGCTGATCTTATTTTGCTATTGCATGCTGCTAGTGGTGCAGTTTTGATATTGATATATTCTAACATCCCCCTTGGGATGGAAAGTAAAGATTTCTTAACTTTTCATGTTGACAATGAAAGAATGATGAGATATGGAGATGGGAAAATGAGGATGTGGGAGTTGAAATTGAAGAAGAGACAGAGATTAAAGATGAAAAATTTGTAAGAAAGAATATATTTTTTGGGATTTAAAATGGGTATTTGAGCCAAGTCATGGGATCAATGCATCCGATAGAAAATTTTTAAAATCCATATAAAATGGATGATAATTTTTTATATTGACCATTTTTATTAGTATAAGAATTTGATTGAAATTTGAGATGTTTCATCTCTTGGACATTTTCTCTTTGAAAAAAAAATTTATTTTGGAACAATGATTTTGTTGGCGGGCAACGGATGGCCTACTTTTCAAATTACAGGAACAGTTTTTACCTGTTGGCCGTAATGGACGGCCAACTAATAGGGCACAATGAGCACTGTGAAGTAGAGAGTAGAGAAGAGAAACGAACACCAAATTTTACGTGAAAAACCCTTATAAATTAAGGAAAAAAATCACAGGACACAGAGTTTACAAAGAATTACTAAGTGTGAGAAAGTTACAAGAGGCGAAAATAAGAACGGTGTAAAGTAAACAAAGCTCTCTCACTTATTTTACTCACAACTCTTTTTCTTTTTCTTTCTCTCCTCTGTTACACTCTCATTCAACCTAGCCGGTGTCATCTCCTTCTTCGTATTCTTGCCTTGCAACTCTCTCTCTATTAACTTCTCTGTGCAAAGTGCACATACATATACACACGCCCATCACCATAACTCAATGGTTGGTGCTCAACTTCCAAGGTCTGCTTGCATGCACATGCCTAGTCCTGCAACAGGCGGCGCATGCCTGCTTCTGCAGACCGATCAACCTTTGGAGTCCTGAGAATGATTTCCAACAACCACCCAGAAGAGTAGGTCAACTGTACGTCTTTTGGGTATGACAGTCTTTCAGAACTCCAAAATATGGCATGTCAACTCTGTTGTCCGTCGCTTCATATTAGCCAGTCAAACACATCATTGATCGGTCAAAGTAACCCATTCCGCTCCTTCAGACGACTCACAACTTATGAACGGTTAACATATTGATTGGAGAGTTGACCGGAATAGTTGACCGAAATTTCTTCCTCCCAACACATTCGTGCTCTGTTCAAGTCCTAAGGGCTTCCACACGGGAGTGATTCCAACAAACTTCCCCTCACGACCATAAGGAAGTCAAGTTCATCATTCCGGTCAGCCTGCAGCATGCCTCCATCTTCCCTTTCGGTAGAATCTTGGTCATTATGTCTGCTCCGTTCTCTTTAGTACTGACCTTGTCTAGTGACAGCAGACTATCATCAAGTATATCTCTTACCCAATGATATCGCACATTAATGTGCTTTGTTCTGGAATGAAATGAGGAGTTCTTGCATAGATGAATGGCATTTTGGCTATCACAGAGTATCACATATCTCTCCTACTCAATGTCCAACTCTTGAACGAGCTCGTCCATAACATTTCCTTACAAGCCTCCGTCACTGTGATATACTCCGCTTCAGGAGTGGATAGGGCCACACACTTTTATAACTTAGACTGCCAAGAGACTGCACTCCCTGTAAATTTCACCAAGTAACCTGAAGTAGACTTGCGTGAGTCTATGTCGCCGACCATATTAGCGTCCGAGTAGACCACTAGCTGAGGCTTATTGCTTCCAAGGCATAGCACCTCTTGAAAGTTTCTCGGATATACCTCAGAATCCACTTCACTGCAGACCAGTGCTCCTTCTTCGGATTGGATAAAAATCGGCTAACTGTCCCAATAGTATGAGCTATATCCGGTCTAGTGTACATTGAGGTCAATTTAACTTTCTTGTGACAGCCACATTTTCCTTGCTTTTCGATTGTGTATAATTCTGATTCCTGGAATTTGCTTCGCCGATCCAAGGTCCCTTCATTGCAAATGACCGTCCAAGCTGCTCTTTCAGCTCCTTTATCCAAGCACTGTTGCGTTCAACGATCAACATGCCGTCCACGTATAGGAGAAGGATGACAAAATCATTATCAGAAAACTTCTACACAAATACGCAGTGGTCATGAGTAGTCTGCTGTATCCTTGACGGGTTATAACCGACTCGAACTTCTTGTACTACTGCCGAGGAGCTTACTTCAGAGCATACAGACTTTTTCTCATATGACAGACAAGTTGTCATCCAAGTGCTAATTTTTATCTAATTTTCTCAGCAGGCGGCCAACTCGCGTACAGACGGTCAACTCAAGCGTAGACCGGATGTATTGTAGCGGCAGGCCCAAAAAGGCTTCAAACCTGCTATGACCCAAGCCCAAACTGGCAGGCAAACACGTGCACGAAAAGCAACGGTCCTTTCATGATCACATGTATTTCCTAAAAGCTAATCTTCTCCAAAAATGACGGCAATGACTTCAGCGCCAACAAAAACGGTCACAAAGGCATGAGACAATCTGAAGATCCGTTGCACTGTGCAGCAGAAAGAGGATCCATAAAATCACGATTGTCAAGCCCACCAACTCTGAGGAGGCCGCCATTGCCAGTCCAGGAGGAGCACGCCACCTTGCCTAGAGGAGGAGGCTCTTCTACTGTCCATAAAAGCTTAAGGTCTTCGTTTTGGAAGACACATGCTTTTACAGGCTCTCACACACGCTCTTACATGCTCATACAAGCTCACATACACACAGGCATTCTCAGACACACAAGCTCTTGAACAAACATGAAAGTTTACTCAGAAACAGAAACCCTCTTGCTGACTCTCTAACTTGTTTTCCTGAAAATACTGAGAACTAGTTCCCTAAAAGACTTCCTACAGTCTCCCACACGAACGCTTACAGAGCTCGAATAGAGGCTCACCTTCTCCTTCTCTCTGCACAAGCGTTCGTCTTCCAATCTCACCAGAGGCCTCCGGATCCACGGAAACCTTTCCGGCTTTCTGAGAATCGTTCCCTAAAGTTTCCGCGCTTTCGGGACGTCGCTTCCTTACGCTCTCTGTGAGCAAGAAGCGAGAGCTCACACTCTCAATAAGCCAACACTCTCGACCATCCTACTCTCTCTCTTTTGTTTTCCAGTTTACCTTCCTTACTTAGAAGGCTTTTACTGACTTGAGCGTTGGAGTGTTTTCAGTGGGACAACATTCTGCCGACACACTGACCTCTCTCTCATTTGCTTTAGTGGTGTGCAGGATTCAGATTCAATGAACGGAGTCGAGTCGGGCTATCTAGATGAATCCGAATCTATTCAAAGTCAAATCAAAGTACGCATCATTAGCGCCGTCTGTAGGAAACGCTTACAAAAACCAACCACAACTCTGCACAGCACTCTCCTTTCACCGCCTGATTCATCCGTAATGGTGAACACGAGAGCCCAAGCTAGCGATCCGGCTAGAGACGTCACCTCTCCCGACCAGGACCACGTTGCTGGTACCATGGTCAACGGGGTAACAGGCGGAGTGCCAGCGCCCTACTTCCAGCAACCGAGGGAGCAGATGTAGGCCAACAATCGTCTGCCCCAAATGCTTTGCTATCAATATGAGCAATGACAGCAGGTAGCTCCGCCAGCAGCCGTCCCTGCGCCGGCCACCAAAAAGGGTGGCTAGAGGAAAAAAAATCGGCCAGAAGGCCCGAGAGACCCACAAATAATCTAGTCCCAGCCTCCTCACGTGCTCCAGGCTAGAATAGGCCTGAGGAATGCTCGGGGAGCAAAACTCCACGGGAAAGTTCAGAGAGAAGAAACCCCCGATACTCTCGAGTAGAAGACGGGAACGCAGTCCAGGAGTGAGCCTCTAGGACTGCCGAGTCTGCAAACCCTCCAGAGACAAAACGGAGTTGAGGGCTTACCTCAACTCCAAGAGATCTGCCAACGCCACTCGTGCAGATCCTCGAGTGAACAAAATTTAGAACCGCGTGTTCCAGGTCGAGAGACACACTATTGACCTAGACAGATCTTCTTTTACAACGGAGATCCTGAACCGTCCGCTATCATCAAGTTCAAAATGCCTTCCTTTGACTCATACGATGGGAGTAGTGATCTGGTTGACCACCTAGATCACTTTTGCACCCATCTGAGTCTACAAGGGTTGGAAGACTCAGCGATGTGTTGATACTTTCCGCTCACACTGAAGGGAGACGCCCGCATTTAGTTTCATCACCTCTCTTCAGGCACCATTGGTAGTTTCCGTGAGCTCACGGATCTCTTCTTGGCTCAGTACGCCTCGAGCCGACGGGAAGAGAAGCAACAGTGGCAACTCTCCCACATTAAGCTGAAGCCTAAAGAGGACACGCGGCGATTCCTGGACCGCTTTGTGGCAGAGGCTAGGCGGATCCCCCGGATCACGGAGGAGATAAAATTGGGCAGTTTTATCTCCGCGCTGACTTACGGGGATTTCTTCAAGCACCTGGCCCATAAGAGTTTCCAAACCTTCCGGGAAGCGGAGTCCATCACCCGGGCCTACGCTGCAACAGAGAAGGCCAACGAGGCGAAACGCCGAGAGCGGGCAGATCAACCTCGATCATTCCCTGGAGAGGGAAAAAGGAAGTACGGCGACGGTGATCACTCTTGCCGAAAGCAACACAAGATTGGGCCGCTGGAACACAGAGACTACGGGCCCACCAACTTTACGCCTCTGACGGATGCGCGCTCAAACGTCCTCATGCAGATCCGCAGAGAAAAGTTCCTGAAGTAGCCAAAACTACTAAAGAAGGACGCTAGGAACCAGTCAAGGTACTGCGACTTTCACCGCTCTGCTGGGCATTCTACTGAGGACTGCAAGACGCTGCAGAGGGAGATCGAGGAGTTGATTCGCAGAGGCCACCTCACCAAATTCGTCAGGGGCCCCGGGCAGAACTCTGGAGCAGCTAGTGGAGAGGGGCAGGAGCAGCCTCTTCCCCAAAATTGGGTTGCAGCAGGGGTGGTTAATATGATCACCACCCGACCTACTAAGAACCTAGCCGGTGGCAATGAATAGCAGAATGGGAGGAAGAAGCAACGAATGGCGGACAACACTATTAGCTTCAATGATAATGATTTAACTCATGTAACATCCCCCCATGTTGATCCCCTCGTTGTATCCACACTCATTTCGATGGTAGTGTCGACTACTAGCTGAAGCGGGTATTCATCGATAATGGAAGTTCTAAGGATTTGCTTTACTTGGATGCGTTTTTCAAACTAAGCTTAAAAAAGAACCAACTAAAACCTGCCGAAGGATCATTGTATGGCCTTGACAACGAGCCTGTGCTTGTTGATCCCCTCGTTGTATCCACACTCATTTCAGATGGTAGTGTCGACTACCAGCTGAAGCGGGTATTCATCGATAATGGAAGTTCTAAGGATTTGCTTTACTTGAATGCGTTTTTCAAACTAAGCTTAAAAAAGAACCAACTAAAACCTGCCGAAGGATCATTGTATGGCCTTGACAACAAGCCTGTGCTTGTTCAGGGAACCATCTAACTAGAGGTCACATTAGGTACGTATTCGAAAATAGCAAGTCGAACACTCACCTTCTTGGTGGTCGACCTACCTTCTGTATATAACACAATACTGGGCAGACCTTTCTTAACAGCATTCGGGACGGTCACCTCAATTTTACACCTCAAGATGAAATTCCCAACGCCTTATGGTGTGAGAGAGGTGTTGGGCGACCAGGTTACTGGACGAACCTGCTACATGTCTCAGGTTGCCCCTAGCAGCAGCACTAGAACAATTGGGAAACTCGACCATCGGGACGAGACAACCCTTCAACAAACGCAGTCCGGTGAAGCCACGGATCTAGTCCCACTGGACTCGGAGGAGCCAAAAAAGTGTGTAAAGATCGGCGGCTCACTCACCAAGACACTGCGCGATGAGTTGATCACGTTCCTGCGACAGAACGCTGACCTCTTCGCATAGACCCTAGCAGACATGCCTAGGATTCCGGCGGAGGTGATGGTCTACAAGTTGGGGCTTGATCCTGGCCGAAAGCCCATCAGGCAAAAGCGGAGGAATCACTCCATCAAAAAGCTGATCGCCATCCGAGAGGAGGTGAAGAAGCTGTTGGACACGGGTTTTATTAGAAAAGTCCACTACCCGGATGTGGCAGATGTGTGTCGATTTTACCGACGTTACCAAAGCCTGCCCGAAGGACAGCTTCCTCTTGCCCAAGATCGACCTGCTGGTTGACTCAATAGCCGGGCATGAGTCATGGATGCCTATTCGGGTTACAACTGGATCCAAATGAGTCCGGAGGACGATAAGCACACCTCGTTCATGACTGATCAAGGCACCTACTGCTATAAAGTGACGCCTTTCGGACTAAAAGATGCTAGAACAACCTACCAACGGCTGGTCAATAAAATGTTCAAAAATCAGATTAGTCGCAACATAGAGGTCTATGTCGACGACATGTTTGTCAAGAGTAAGGTCACCGGTGACCACATCCGCAACCTGGCAGAGTCGTTTGAGGTGCTCTGTAAGCATCACAAGAAGCTGAACCGGGCCAAATGTGTCTTCGGAGTAGCCTCCGATAAATTCTTGGGTTTCATCGTCTCCCAACGGGGGATTGGGGCAAACCTAAAGAAGATCAAGGCTCTCGCAGACATGGCTCCACCACGGAGCATAAAGGACGTCTAGCGATTGACTTGACGGCTGGCAGCACTATCCCACTTCATCGCAAAGTCTGGCGATAAGTACCAACCCTTCTTCAAGACCCTTATAGGAACGAAATCCAACGGGTTTCAGTGGACGGCAGACTGCCATACAGCTTTCGATAAGCTGAAGCGGTATCTGGCCAACCCGCCGTTGCTGGTGTTGCCCAAGGGCAGAGAGGAATTATACCTTTACCTGGCGGTGACGAAGGTGTCCCTCAGTTCTGTCCTCGTGCCCCAAGACTCCGACACTCAACGGCCGGTCTACTACGTGAGTAAAACGTTGACCGGCCTAGAGATCCGCTACTTGCGCGCTGAAAAATTGGCCTTGGCACTTACATTCTCCGCGCGGAAGTTAAAGCCCTACGTTTAGGCACACTGTGTAGTGGTCCTTATGGACCAGCATCTAAAAAGTATACTCCAGAAACCCGACATTTTTGAACGGTTGGTAAAATGGGCTATCGAGTTGGGCGAGTTCGACATTGAATTTCAACCCAGGCCTGCGGTAAAGGCACTGGCTGACTTCATTATTGAAACTACAATCCCAATTCTCTAAGAGCAGCTCGCAGAAAGCGCGGAACTACCTGACGGAGTTCCGGAATGGATACTCCACGTGGACGGATTGTCTACGGACACTGGCAATAGCGCTGGAATAGTCCTCATGACCCCTAACGGATTTGAGGTGAAATACTCTCTTAGGCTCAATTTTTCGGCAACCAACAACGTTACCGAGTACGAGGCCCTGTTAGCCGGATTACAATTAGCTAAGGAATGCTCTGCCAAGAGATTGACAATTTACAGCGACTCCGAGCTAATCGTTAATCAGGTTAACAGAGACTTTGAGGTAAACAACCCACACCTGACCAAGTACTTGGCGAAGGCTAGGGAGGCCGCTCAGGGTTTTGACAAGCTAACCTTGGTTCATGTTTCCAGCTAGCTAGAGCCGCTGCAGTCAAAAACCTGGAGTGGTACTCGAGGGATATGAGGGAGATCCTGAACACTCCGAGCATATAAAAATAAGAGGCAATGCAGATTTTTAAAGCGGAAAACTGGATGACGCCTTACCTTAGTTATCTGGCTGACGGATCATTGCCAGAGGACGCGGAGAAGGCTAAACGAATCAAAAAGACGGCCGGCTGGTATGCTGTGATTGACAGACGGCTGTATCGCCGTGGCTGCTCAACCCCGTACCTCCGGTGCCTAACTCCCGAAGAGTCTGATTATGCTTTAGGTGAAGTCCACCTCAGGATCTGCGGATTGCACATTAGCGGAAAAAACTTAGCATTTAAGATCATGCGTCAGGGCTATTACTAGCCCTCGATGAAAAAGGACGCTCTTGAGTTTGTGCAGAAATGTGAAAGCTACCAGCTTCACAGCAACCTTCACTGCCAGCCATCCGTGGACCTGAAAACCTTCCAGGCCCCTTGGCTCTTCGCACAATGAGGGCTCGATTTTCTTGGCCCATTTCCCATTACCACGGGGCAAAGGAAGTTCATTATCGTGAGCATTGACTACTACACCAAGTGAGTCGAGGCCATCCCACTGGCAAAGATTACGGAGTATAATGCCCTGGAATTTCTTCGCCAGAACATCATTTGCAGATTCGGCATCCTTGACGTTGTTGTGACCGACAACGGGACCCAATTCTCGGGGAAACACTTCACCAAGTATTGCGCCAGCCTTGGCGTCAAGTTGGTCCATACTACGGTGGCATACCCTCAAGCAAATGGACAGGTAGAGGTCACAAATCGAACGCTACTCCATGGGTTAAAAACTAAGCTGGAGGACACAGGGGGCTCGTGGGTAGACGAGCTCCCCTCCGTTCTCTGGTCTTATCGGATAACCCCAAAGGAATCATCGCGCGAGACGACCTTCAGCCTCTGTTACGGGATTGAAGCGGTAATCTCGGTCGAAATCAGGCTTTCGAGTCTTAGGGTGGAATCCTTCGACCCGCAGGCTAACTCACAAAAAATCAGGGAACACCTAAACTTGTTAAAGGAAGCCCGTGACGCCGCCAGAGTACGGACAGTAGCGTGCCAATATTGGATTGCCCGATACTACAACAAAAAGGTTAAGGCGCGGCGATTCAATATTGGAGACCTGGTCCTACGAGACGCCGAAGCCACAGGCAAGCTGGCCGGCCGCAATAAGCTCTCCCCTAATTGGGAATGGCTATTCCTCGTCTCCGTCGTCTTGCGAAACGGAGCCTACAAGCTCCGGAGCCAGGACGGGAAGTTGGTTCGGCAAACGTGGAATGCGATCCACCTCAGATGCTACTTCCAGTAGAAGGCGCAAGTACGTACTTGCATTATTGTGTGTGTGTGCATTCGCCTGCATGTTTTAATTTGCCAAAATGAGTGTTTACTTAGCATACTGCATTCCTTTCCTGTGTGCATGCATATATATATATGTGTGTTTGCTTTGTAGGTTCTCTGACATAGACTGCCCCTAAGTCGGGAGGGTCCTCACCATCTCGTTAATAAACTCTAGTCATCCAGGCGGCCCGTAAGTCGTCAAACATGAACCTCGATCATCCGAGTGGCCCATTAGCAGTCGTATTTAAACCTTGGTCATCTTGGTAGCCTGTGAGTGGTCTAATGTGAACCTCGGTCATCCGAGTGGCCCATTAGCTGTCGTATTTAAACCCTAGTCATCTAGGTGGCCCATAAGTGTTCTAATCTAAACCTTGATCATCCAAGTGGCCCGATAGCGGTCAAAATTTTAGGGGGCTTACGCAGCACATGCAACGACCTCCCTTACAAGGAGATAACGTGATCAGTCAACGATGGTCGAAGGAAGAAGGATCATTCTTCAACGCTGGCCATCCAAGTCAGCGCTTGGGCAGTGCCGCTAGACCGGTTAACACAACGCTTGCAAAGCCTAAGGACCTCACTCCTTAGGCAACACAAGAATGGCAGCTGGCAACCAAGTTAGCCGTCCAATGCAACAAATATGCAAACACAAAAGCAGTAAAGGCAAATGGACACAAAGCTAAAAATTTTTCATTTTATTGCTTCCAAATGTGTTACAAGGTACATCTTATGTACAAGGGAGGTCCCAAAAATGTACAACATAAGAGGCTACGGGGGCAGCGAAGGCCTCTGACTGTCATGGGGCTCCCCCACGAGATTGTCTCAGTGCTGCGCCGCTCTGTTGGATAGATTGATGAGGTCAACAGGGAAGTCGGGATCGACCAACCGCACAATGCGCCGATTGATGTTGACCCCTTCCAACAGCCATGCGTACATCATTCCCTCGACCTCGTGGGGGCGAATGCGGAGGCTCAAGTCATTCTCCAAGGTTGCCACTCGCCCGACAAGTTAATTAATGCGTGCTTTGGCTCGATCGCCCTCATCCTTCAGACGGGCAACCTCGGCTTTCAAGTCTGCAACCTCAGCCTTTAAGTTGGCATTCTCCATTGCAATCCCCGCCAGGACCTCGAGGGCAGCAGTCTCCTCACGGTGCTCCCCCCGAAGCAGACAGCCTAGCGTCCAGCCAGGCGATCTCTGCCTCCCTATCGGCGATCACACGATCACGCTGCTCTATCGCCTTGATGACAGCAGCAGCCAGCTTTGACATCTGCACGAAAGACAAACGAAGAACAAGTTAGAAATCCGGGAAAAGAGAAAGTATGCAGAAGTCATCACCAAGAATTATACCTCCCAAACTCTCCTCACAGGCCTCTCGAGCCTAGCCTCCAGACCTGGCCCATGCGGCGGTGGGCTAGGAGCGATGTCCTCTCGAGTTGAGCTGGCAGCAGCCTCCTCCAGGATCTCATCCTGCAGCCCTTCATCAATATCGTCCATAGCAACTGCAAGCTCCCCTACTATAGCCTCCGCAGCAACTGTCGGAGGATCAAACTCTACCATTGGCTCTACAGCAAGAGTCGGCACGACTGGAGAGCTAACGGATGGCTCCTGTGCCTCCACCACTGGGTCATAGGCGGGCTCCGCAAAGGACTTTGTTTGCACTGCTCGAGGAGCCGCTTACGGCGTGGGCTACGCCAAGATGATATTTTATCCCATGGCCACCGGCACGTTTTCGAAGGTTTTTTCCATACCCGTGGTACTGCCGGGGCCGCTGTAGATCCCGACGGCGACGTAATCGAGGCACGATGACAACGAGGAGGGTGTCTCCAACACCCTCTTAGGCAGCGGACCAATAAAGCCTTCATCTGTGCGGCGGAGACGGATAAGCAAACCCTTGGAGTCCTCCGGCCCCGCATCATCCTTGCCGGTGGCATGGGCTTTTGAACCGTGGAAGGCGGTTCCCAGTTCACCTTCTTGGTCTCTGCCCTAGATACCAAGAAGTCCCGCTTGAAGTCCACAAGATGGTCCTTGATCAATTTGGTCAACCACTCTATGGACGCCGTCTTCGCTAGAGACGGCGTTCCAGTATATACATCCAGCACCTGGCCCCAGTCCTTCGCAAAGGGCCAGGTCGTCGCCATGCTCACAGAAAAGAATCGGTTCTTCCAGTTTTTGAGTGAATCGTAAATGACCGTGTTTATTTTAAAGCCAGGACGAGGGATGAGGGATATCCACTCACCTCCCTGGTTTATTTTGAAGAGCCCCTTCACCATCGGCATCGTCAACCTCTTAGAGTGCTTACAAAGAAAAATACAGAGGGTGCAAATATACCGTATGGCGTTGGCGTGAAGTTGGGAAACTGGGGCTCTAGGGCTTGTAGGATCGACCGCAAGTCATCCGGTAGAGGAAGACGAAGGCCATTCCTTAGGTGGGCCTTGTATATCGTTATGTGCCCTGCTGGTGGAGGGAAGGCCCTGTCGTCCTTGCCCAAGACCCTCCACGCAATATCCTCCCATTAAACTCAACACACAATACTTTCACGTCACCCTCTCGAAAGACAGAGGCGATGTCGGCGATGGAAGCCATGGCTAACAAAGAGGCTAGGGTTTCTTGAAGGAACGAAGGAAAATCGAAGACGAAGAAGACGAAGCAAGGAGGCGTGGAGGAATGTTCAAAACGGGGAGGGAAAACTTAAATGGCGAAGTATAAAATGCCTTAAATCGCCTCAGAATGGACGCCATCAGTCCTGCCACGTGTCGCCTCCCTGATTGGCCCTTCAAAAGGCAAATCTCTGATGCATTAATGGCCCAAATATCCGCCCAACCAAAAGAAGACACGTGTCTACTTTTGGCCTAACAAGCCGGCTGATGGCCACGCATCAATCAAGGGCTCGCAAAAAGTCTTCCGGAACTGACCAAAGACAGTCAACATTTTCGGTCAATTTTTCTTCTCCGGGATTGACCAAAGACGGTCAACAGTTCTAGTCAACATTCTTCTTCGGAACTGACCAAAGATGGTCAACAGTTTTGGACAACGTTCTTCTCTGAAACTGACCAAAGACGGTCAACAGCTTCGGTCAACTTCCCTCTCCGCGTTTCATAGAGTCCTCCGGGATCCTTAAACGACGAAGGGCAGTAAGGGGCATCCCATCATGAACATACCAGAGGTCAGAATTCTGGCCACCGGCATGGGAGGCTAGTGATGGGTATACTGCAATATCGGCTAGCCCACGGTCAAAGAAGGCCCAAATGGCTTGCAAGACGGTCAACTCAAAAGCGACCCAACAGGAGGCGTGGCCCAAATCCTGAAAGTTGTCATCCAAGTGCTAATTTTTATCTAATTTTCTCAGCAGGTGGTCAACTCGCGTATAGACGGTCAACTCGAGCGTTGATCGGATGTACTGTAGCGGCAGGCCCAAAAAAGCTTCAAACCTGCTACGTCCAAGGCCCAAACTGGCAGGCGAACATGTGCACGAAAAGCAACGGTCCTTTCATGATCACATGCCTTTCCTAAAAGCTGATCTTCTCCAAAAAGGACGACAATGACTTCAGTGCCAACAAAAATGGTCACAAAGGCATGAGACAATCTGAAGATCCATTGCACTGTGCATTAGAAAGAGGATCCATCAAATCATGACTGTTAAGCCCACCAACTCTGAGGAGGCGGCCATTGCCAGTCCAGGAGGAGCACGCCACCTTGCCCAAAGGAGTAGGCTCTTCTACTATCCATAAAAGCTTAAGGTCTTCGTTCTGGAAGACACATACTTTTACAGGCTCTCACACACGCTCTTACGTGCTCATACAAGCTCACATACACACAGGCATTCTCAGACACACATGCTCTCGAACAAACACGAAAGCTTACTCAGAAACAGAAGCTCTCTTGCTGACTCTCTAACTTGTTTTCCTGAGAATACTGAGAACCAAATCCTTGGAAGACTTCCTATAGTCTCCCACACGAACGCTTACAGAGCTCGAACAGAGGCTCACCTTCTCCTTCTCTCTGCACAAGCGTTCGTCTTCCAATCCCACCAGAGGCCTCCGGATCCACAGAGACCTTTCTGACTTTCTGAGAATCGTTCCCTAAAGCTTCCGCACTTTCGGGACGTCGCTTCCTTATGCTCTCTGTGAGCAGGAAGTAAGAGCTCACACTCTCAACAAGCCAACACTCCCGACCATCCTACTCTCTCTCTTTTGCTTTCTAGTTTACCTTCCTTACTTTGAAGGCTTTTACTGATTTGAATATCAGAGTGTTTTCGGTGGGACAACATTCCGCCGACACACTGAACTCTCGTTCGCTTTAGTGGTGTGCAGGATTCAGATTCAGTG